>JAMWYP010000230.1:790584-1008907 GCA_025563575.1 Acacia pycnantha
AAGAAAACGTTAGAATTTCGAAATTATGAGGAAACCAACGTGTTCCTCATGAAAAATTGTGTGGGGATATTATTTTGATGAATTTTTAAAGGGGTTTTCAAACATAAAATAACAAGCTCTTTAAAGAAGTGAAATCGCCAATTCTGGAAATCCTGAGTTCAGTCGCTTGTTTGTGTTGTTTGAACAAGTGAAAGTCCTTTAAAAATTCTGAACATATTCCAAGAGATATGACACATTCATATATTTAAAATGGTGGATATTTGGTATTTTTATAAGCTCTGGTCAGGGAGAAATAAATTGTACAAAATGACCCTAAGTTTTAGAAACGAATCTGGACAGTCGGAACATTTTTGGGATCTTGGAATGAATGGCGTGTGATTAAATTCTGGAATTTTTTTTTACAAAAACCTAGACTTAATAAGGAGTTCATAGGTTTTTTAACCACCTAAATTGGACATCTAAAATTTCAGATATGAATTCTTAAAGATAAGTCATGGTTTTTGGAAGTTTAATTTCACAGCGAATGAAAATGAAAAATCTTGGATTACTGTGGCGTGTTATGACTTTGGTAATTATTTTTATATGAAAATATACTTCTCTAGGAACACATGAAAGTTGACGGCACATTAAAATTATTGTTTTGAAATTAATTAAAATAGTTGAAGTTGCTGGAGTTTTAAGGCCAGTCAAAGATAAAGGCTAAAAGTAACAGATTTAAGTTACTTAATTAAACCCTAATGAAATAAGGGTTAAAAAGGAAAATAAACATTGATTTTCCTTGGTTCTAAAGGTATGGTTATGTCCTTAGGGCCAGAAGGAGATGGAAAGAACTTCAAGCAACCCTGACGGTTAGCGAAAGAGGAACCTGTGTATGGACAGTAGTCCTTAAAAGGTAGTGGGCTTACCTTACTTGCATGTAATTGATAATATTGCTTGTATGTATATGTTTGATTGTTATACTTGCTTGCTATGTTTAACATACTTGAATGATTGAAGCTATGATTATGATTATGCTATGGCCATGAGTATGATGGATGAAGCATTGAGCATGCAGATATATCATTATGTTAACATAAGTTTGTGCAAGGCAAGTATATCATACATTACCATTTATCTTGCATGCATTGTATGGTATTGTCTGCTACTGGGATTCCTCATAATCTCACCCCCCCACTAACAACCAATAGACAGGTGAGCACAGGAAAAGAAGTGATGCACAAGGTTTGAGGAAAGAGCGTTGCTTGAAGATGGCCCAGCGGAAGGATAGCTTGAAGAACCGAGGGGCGACAATGTTTAGTTGATTTTTAATTTACACTGTCTATATATAATGAATGTGAATGTTTGTAAGGGGTATCAACCCTGGGAATACCCTGATATGTAATCAAAATTTAATTTCCGCCTTATCAGTATAATGAACTATTTTTGATTTTGCCACACTACTGCATAAGAATATGGCAAGAATGTCGACACCCCGAGGGGTGTTACATTTGTGGTATCAAAGTGGCAGTTCTGGTGGCAACAGAAATATGTACTGATATTTGATTACATAGACACGGGAAACGGAGCAGAAACCAAAAATACCCTAAGGAAGAGGGTTGGGCTTCGGTAAGATAAGACTCTTGAGATAGAGGATGGCACAGAGTATGGGACCTGTTGCTAATCCTAGAGCTCCTGATATGGAAATCGGGGTATGAATTAAATTCTCGTAATAAATTTAAAAGGGAAAGTTGAGTACATTCATGATAAGAATGTACAATGGGCAAGGAAACCTAGTGGACTGATATGCCCTTAGGTTGTCAAAGATTGATAATGAAGCCCAAAGTCCTTTGAGATTGATATGTTCATAGGCTGCCTGATGCCCACGTTTAATTGATGATGGATCGCGGGCATTATCTTGGAACGACCAGAAGGCTAGGATGTGAATAGATTGGGTGTGTCTTGTGAATGCTTGAAGAGGTTGCAAAGCCCAAGGATACGAATGATGTCTCGAAAGTAGCCAATGACAATAATCACTAGTTTTCCTAAGTGCTAAGGATTGCAAAGCTAGGTAGGCTCTGCACACATATATATATATTCCTCGGATAGGGGAAATCACACTACTACAAAAATTGGATATTTCTACCCTAAAAGACGTCCTTATTTAGAAACAGGACGTCTAAAATGAAGGCAGTGGCATTCTTGTAATTATTTGCAAGGAAGTTGAGCCTTCAGCGTCCTAAATTAGAGATGAGGACTCCTTAAATTAATTTTTGGTGTCCTAATATTTTTTCAGGACGTCTAAAATCTGGGAGATATTGTTTCGTGCCATAAAAAATATGAGAATTTGTTGTTTGGCGCCATGGGATTTAATTTTTTTGCAATAAAATTAATTTTTGGCGTCCTAAATGTCTTTCAGGACGCCTTTAATGTGGGAATACATATTAATTACTTCGCGCCATAGGAAATATATGGGAATTTTTGTTTGGCGCCGTGGATTTTTTTTATAGAAATTTTGGAAAATAAAAATATTGGCGTCCTGAATAAGATTCAAAATGCCTTTGTTATAATATTGGCGTCTTGAAACATCATTCAAGACACCAAAATATAAATTTTGGCGTCCTGATTATATTTCAGGACGCCAATATTTTTAATATTTTTGGGTCATGGCTGAATTTTCGACTTGGTCTGGCACAAATGAGTATTTTTGGTTGAAGCAACACATATTAAGGGTCATTTAGGCTTTGGAATCAACCCAAAAGGGTTCTTTTAGATTTAATTATGAATTTTTTAAGTTGAACCTTTATTTCTTGAAATTTCAGAATAAGGACGAAAATTAAGAGAATATAGGCCCATATTAAATTCCTTAATAAGAAAAGAGATTTAGTGAATATGGATACATTAGTTGGGCTTATTTTAAATGTTCAAAGGAATATTTATTGAAAGCAATTTAATTATAGGGGTTTAAACTTCTCATGTTGCATGAGAAGAAGAAGATTCCTACACACACATGAAATGGTAGGACCCACATATATATATAATGCTCATTATATATATATATATGTGTGTGTGTGTGTGTGTGTGTGTGTGTGTGTGTGTGTCCCACCATTTCATGTGTTTGTGACATGAGAAAACACTTCTCCTACAGCATGAGAAGTGTTTTTCCCTTAATTATATTCATATATTATTATTATTTTATGTTTAATTGTAATCTTTTGTGCCGGGGAAATTATTTTTAGTTGTAGTCAACTGCCAGGTAGTAACCTTAATACTCATATACTCTGTGTGACTTGAGTATGTATGTTTTACCATGTTATGTTACATACATTTAGTTATCATTTATTTCTAAGCGCTATGGAACTGGAACATGCTATGTGCATTAAGGGCTTTGCTGTGTGCTGTGCCCGATGGTCTATGTTGTGTGCTATTAGGACCACTGCAGTCTATGTTGTGTGCTATTAGGACTTCTAGTTCTGGATTTGGCTGTGTGCCTTGATACTGAATGTTATGTGGTATTTTTTTAATTAAGGTTTTTCTTACATGCATTGTTCATAAATGTTCTATGAGATTAACGGTCACTCTGGGATTCAATTTTTAATCCCAACCTCTTTTAAGCCCTCTGGCAGTTCATCTAGAGCAGAGCAGGGAGACAGAGGTAAGGCTCCGAAACAGGGCTAGTGTGATGGTGGATGTTGATGATTTTCTCTTGGGTATTTATTTTGATTTCCGGATGACTGTATTATTTTATTTTGGCCTATCAGGCACCATTATCCGGATGACTATATATTTTGATCTTTATGGGGAAAAATTTTATCTTTCCGTATTTTTATCACTATATTTTGGTCCAAACCAATGCATGCTCTGTAGCTTATACTTTGATGTGTGACGTAAATTAACTTGGGAAAAATAAGCTAAAATTAAATAAAAGTAAAGGATCACACTTCCCGCCACCCGAAAAGGCGAGGGTGGTAGGTGTGTAACAATCTAATTTTTTTGCCAACCAAAAAATTATCCTATAGACTTCAAAAAAATAAAATTATTTACTAAGTTGTACTAGCATAATTTACTTTTTAATTAATATGCATTACCCTATTTGGGTTGGTGATAGAAGCTACTTTTCCTACGTCATTTATAGTGTACTATATAAGTATATGAAAGGAGTTTTGTCTCGACTTACGTAAACTTACTTCTCCAACGCCAATTCAAATAGGCTCTCTATACATATTAACAAAACTCAGAAGAGAATAACCGGAGACAGGTCATAGTTGGAGAGAGCTTCATTTCCTTTGCAAGTTGTGAGGCCATAAAATACATTGAACACGACACTACTCTCTCTCTCTCTCTCTCTCTCTCCCCCCCACATTCTGTGTGTGTCTCATCTTGTCTCGCTTTCACTTCCTTTTTTTATGAATAATACTGGAATCAGAATGTCAACAGCGACATTACATCAAATTCAATAAAGACTCCTAAACTTCATCAACGTTCGCCTCTTGAATAAAAGGAGGAGGTTGATCAAGGAAACAAAAATTCTCATCTATGCTATGAGGGTATTTGACCAATTGATCAATAATAGTTATGGTCATACATACATACATATACATACATATACATACATATACATACATACATACATACATACATACATACATACATACATACATACATACATACATACATACATACATACATACATACATACATACATACATACATACATACATACATACATACATACATACATACATACATACCGTAATACCCTGGATATTTATCCGGAATATTATAAATAAAAGTTGGATATTTCTGATAAGTGAAATTTCAATCTCCGGTCTTGTATGATTATAGTCTATTTTCTAAGTAGAATTTCTGCGTGAAATTAGGGAGTTTAAGGGCCAAAGTGCCAAAATGACCAAAACGCCCGCAAAAGGGTAATCAACTTAGGAAATTATGGAAAAAATACCAAAAGGCAGTAAAATGACCAAGTGAATTAGGAGAGTATATTATCCTAATTATGATAATTTTATAAATTTTGAACTTGGAGAAAATAAGCAAGAATACTCAAAAAGTAATAAAAAGACCAAAATACCCTTGTAATTTCTAAAAATGCAAGAGGCATGAGAATACTAATGTTAATACCAAAGTATGAAGGTAATAAGGCATGGTAATTAAGAAAATTATCAAGAAGTGATAATGAAGTAATTAAGTAATATTGGGCTAATTACTTAAGCATAAGCAAAGGAAATTCAAGAATAATTATGTGAAGCTCAAAAATTAGTGGAAATTAGTGGAAAATTAGTAAAAATGTATTTACTAATTAATTGGAAATTTTTATGAAAAATAGTTGAGTTTAGGTATTTTTAGGCCTAAATACAAGAATGGACCAATTAGGTAATTTTGTGGAATTTTTGGGAAAAAGTAAATAAATAAATCATTAAATAATTAAATAAATAATAAATAAATATTTATTAAATAAATTAAGGGGCCAGCCGACATTTTGGACTCAAGGAAAAAAAAATGAATGAAAAATAAGAACAAAAATAATATGTGCAACTTGACATTATTTAATTAATATAATTAATTAAAGTAAAATATGTGAATAGTAATATTTAAATTAGGAAACGGACCCTATCTAGAGATCTAGGAATAGGAATTTCAAAGTCAAGAGAGATTAATGATCAGTGGAATTTTGTCTTCCGTTAAACTCTTACTAAGCAAATTTAAGTCATTTGTGCATTTCCTAATAAAACAAAATAGGGAAAAATGCATATAGGCATATTTTTTGAAAAGAGGAAAATAAATTCTAACTCAACATTTAGGAATGGGTTTGAATTTATTTTAACATATTTGGAATCAGTGAATTATTTCGAAGAGATTGATATCTCCGAAAACGAATTCCGACACCGACGCGTTCGGACACGTTTTCGAGGAACTTCAACCGGACTGTTGGAGACCTATATGGAATCAAAATTTAGGTTAACTTGGACATTTCTACTAAGTGAGAACATGTCTTCAGAGTTGTAAATCCAGAATTTTGTGAATTCTCCGAAATCACGCGAATCGGGTACCGATCGGGGAAAATGGGTTTTTATAACCCAAAATTCCAAACAAAGCCCTAATTTGCCAAACAAGGCCCTTGTTTTTTTCCTATAAATACCCCCCCTCCTTCATAATTCTCACACCTTTTCTTCCTTCTCTTGGCCGAAATTTTTGGTTGAGAAAGAAGAGAAAGGAGCTCTGGGGGATTGTGCGTAAGCTCTGTAGAATTGTCCGGAAAGTCTTCAACGGGTAAGTCTTTCGGTCTTTAGTTTTTAGTTTAGTAGTTAGTAGAATTGTTAGTTAGATTTAGAAAGTAGGTGACAAGATTCCTACAAATGTTTTAGAGCCTTGTTTGCGTTGAAAAATATGCGAGAGGTGTAAACATAGTAGGGATCGAGTCGCTGAAAAGTTGTAGTTTTTATAGCTCTTTCAAAATTAGGGGTAGTAATAGCCTTTAAATTTCAAGTATGATTGGGTATCATATGGGAGGGCTATTTTAGTCTTTATTTTCGAAAATCATAAATGCGTCGAAGTTCGCGAAATTTTGGGAAGAAAATAGCCTACGTAGCGAGCGCCGGCGAAATTCCGCCAAGTAGGGGTATAGGGGCAAAATGGTAATTTTTACCTAAAATGCCTGTTATAATGTCAAATTACTAATGGAAGTGACATTATTCTCATAGGATATCCGAAATCCTAATTTGTTGCCGTTACGCTGTCCAACGTGCCGCTGTCGGACAAACCGCTGGTTTCCGTCAGAAAGTACAGTTTCCGCCAGAAACATCCACGTACATCAACGAAGGTACGGACGCGTACTGTAACACTAATCCTATAGTTCTCATATACAGATATGTCATAGATACGTTCATATACCGGGCTCTGCTTAGGGTCGCCGCTTTACATACTGACCTTGTACGGGTTATAAGACATGATAATACCGCTTTGAGTTTTCCTAGCGCGAGGACACGTGTTCGTGGCACGAGTTAATGTGCGAGCTATATTTGTGTAGGACTTTACGTACTGCTTTATGCTTATGTACCGTCTCGTGTCACAATGTTGTTGTGTAGGACCTTACATATTTGCTTCATGCTTATGTTACATGCGTGTCACACTTCGATGAGATGTTCTTTGTTATGTCATGAATATCTCATTGTCTATATACTGTTTTATTTGAGCATAAGGTTAATCGTTACGAGATTCAATGCGGTGAATTGAATCTCACTGTAGCTTCGTGGTCCGGAGGACCGCGAATTGATGTCCAGGGAAAGCAGCAGGAGTGACTTGCGGAAGAAGTCATCTTTATCTTATCGCTTTCTTTTCCTTTCTGTCGATTACTTTCCGAACCTTAGGATTACTGTAATCAATACTTTATTACACTATGGTTCATGTTATATTATGATCAGTTACTCTTACGCTCCATTGCTCATCTCTGATTGATTGCAAAAAAAAAAAAATTCCGCTTTAGAAAATGGGATGTTACACTTTATGGTATCAGAGCTAGTTTTTCCGATGGCAAATTCGATTCATGATCGGGGGTTCTCACAGTGTGATCTGTGGCGAAGCATTGGCTCTTACCCCGACATGGCCAGACGGCTAGCCACTGTCCTGGTTGCATCCGTCGTGAGGCGGTGCGTAAAACTGGCGGCTGAGGTACACTTTGTTGCCACGGCGTGTGATCGCCAGTGAGACACTTTATGGTATCAGAGCAATCTTTCTGGCAAGTGTTTAACTATGTTACCACGAACGGTTTGGTGCCGAAGGCAAGGCTAGTCTACGTGGGTGTGCCAATCAGTCACTGCTAACCCGGTGAGGCCCCCATGGTAGACACTTACCTGGCCATTCTGTTCGGATAACGGAGTTAGATTCTTAAGTCTTTTGACTTTGAGCACTTTTTGACAATGAATACTGATATGACACTGGTGTAATAGGTAGTGATGGACAGAAACACAAAAAGTCGTAGATCTTCTATCCCGTAATAATAGGACGTAACGCGCGTAGATCCGTAATTCCAGAGACGGCGGGACGAAGATGAAACCCTGATATTTCTAAACCGAAATATGATCCTGACTTAGGGTAAAGTCAATGGCTAGTATGCCCGTAGAACTAGAGAAACCTGTTGGCTCAGATCATTCATCTGATGACGACAACGTGGGATATATAATGTAACCACTGGTCATAAACCAGTTGGATGATGTAGTATACGTTAGCATGTACATTACATCTAATATGAGAATATATATGACTTGATGCCATGTGTTGTGTTATTGTTCTAACACTTATCCGTTAATAGATATAAAGGAAAAGTTAAACATGGCCATCATAAGAGGTGCCGGTGCACCAAGAGGTAGGGGCCGAGGCAGAGGCCGAGGTCGAGGCAGAGGCAGGCAGCCTCAAATGGACGCAATACCCGAACAAGGGAGCCCTGCTGGGTCAACCCATTCCTCGGTAGGAGACAACTTCGACTACCCCGAAATCCAAGATATTGATAATGAGATAGCCGTCCCGATGACTATCACTATGTCCCGAATGATAATAGGGGCGACACGATTGTTAGAGTCCTATTACCTGTACTATTTTCCCCAAACCCGTTTCTGGGCAAGATTAATAAATGAGCTGTTAGATGAAGGACCCATCCGGAGTGTCCGTATCTATCTTCGTTATCTGAAGTGTATGGTTCGCCAACACATGTAGCTGGGGATCAGCAGTTGAAGAGAGCTGTGGAAGGACTAGTAGAAGCTAGTATAGTATAGGGTGTATCTAGAAAACCCGAGGGGTTGTAAAGTACGTTGGAATAAAACCTTGTAACATATTTTGTCTTGTACTAGGATATGACCGACGGTTAGGTCAATACGTTTGTACAAATATCATAATAAGAATATATATATTTTAACTTGGTACCAATCCTTGTGCAAATCGTTTAGGATTGCATGCCTATAGATTACGCTTTGACCTTGTAGTATCTACACCATTGGGTGTAAAATCTTTAGCTTCTGACGCGTGTATGAACTGTACTACTAACGTGGATGGACGAGTTTCTAAAGTGGACCTTATCCGTCTACCTCTTCACGGCATCAATGTCATACTCGGTCTAAATTGGCTGACGGCCAACGGTGCAATGATCGACTGTGGCAAGAAGAAGATATCATTTGCCGGAGATAAGGTTGAAGTGAGCCTGAACTTTCTCTCCGCTACGTAAGCCGATCGATGCGTGAAGCAAGGATGTCATGCTTTCATGGTATTCTTTTCGTCAAAGCGAAGCTGACCTTTCACTCCGGGATATCCCCTGTGGTGAATGAATTTTCCGATGTATTTCCGGAGGATCTCACCGAGTTACCTCCTATCCAGAAGTGGAGTTCAATATTGATTTGATGCAGTACAGGTCAATATCAAAGGCGCCGTATCGTATGGCTCCTAACGAGATGCGGGAGTTGAAGAAGCGGCTAGAAGAGCTTTTGAAGAAGGGGTTCATTCGACCCGGTGTATCACCGTGGGGAGCCCCAGTGCTTTTGTAAAGAAGAAAGATGGAAGCTTCCGACTCTGCATTGACTACCGTGAATTGAACAAAGTAACGGTCAAAAACAAGTACCCACTTCCCGGATTGATGATCTTTTGGATCGGTTATCCGGTTCCACTGTCTTCTCCAAAATTGATCTGCGTTCGGGATATCATCGGTTGCGAGTTAAAGATGGTGATATTTCCAAGACAGCTTTCAGACCAGTACGGGCATTATGAATTTCTTGTGATGCCCTTCGGATTAACAAATGCACCTGCGGTATTCATGGATTACATGAACCGTATCTTCCGACAACACCTAGACCAGTTTGTGGTGGTGTTTATTGATGACATTCTCATCTATTCCAAGAGCAAAGAAGAGCATGAAGAACATCTGCGAAAGGTGTTGAGCATACTCAGGAGAAGCAACTCTATGCTAAACCGAGCAAATGCGAATTTTGGTGCCGGAAGTGAAATTTCGGGCCATGTTATATCTAGCGACGGAGTTGCAGTTGATCCAAGCAAGGTAGATGCGGTTACGGGTGGAAACGGCCGAGGCGTGACGGAGATCCGTAGTTTTCTTGGTGCGGCGGGATACTACCACAGATTCATACGGGATTTCTCGCGTCTAGCCCTTCCATTGACAAAGCTTACGAGGAAGAATCAACCCTTTGTATGGGAGATGACTGTGAGGAGAGCTTTAAACCGAGAGAGAGATTGACTACAGCACCGGTGTTAATCATCCCGAGATCCAGATGAGAAGTATGTTGTTTACAGTGATGCCGGTGGGCAAGGGTTGGGATGTGTCCCGATGCAACGGGCGAGTGGTGGCTTATGCCTCTCGTCACCGAAGCCTCACGAGTTAAACTATCCTACACACGATCTAGAGCTGGCGGCTATCGTGTTCGCTTTGAAGATATGGAGGCATTACTTGTACGGTGTAACCGTAGAAGTGTATTGTGATCACAAAAGTTTGAAATACTTGTTCGATCAACGAGAACTCAACATGAGACAACGTCGTTGGATGGAGTTGATCAAAGATTATAGCCTGGAGATCAAGTATCATCCAGGAAAAGCAAACGTTGTTGCTGATGCTCTTAGCAGGAAGACGGTGCAGGTGGCATATATGATGATACAAGAACAGAAATTGTTGGAAGATTTCAGAGATCTGAATCTATCCAATCAAGTCTGCATGGGTCTTCATGCACCATCTTGCAACTCTTCTTGTTAGTCAAGGGAGTATGATCGAGAGATGAAGTTGAGAAAGCTCAGCAGCAAGATGATTGGGCAAAAGAGATACGTGAGAAAATCTCTCGAGGTGAGACCCAAGACCATGACCTATCACTTAGTGGTTTGGTCAGGTACAAGAAGCGAATCTATGTACCGCCGGTTGATGAATTAAGGCGGAAGATAATGGATGAGGCTCACAAGAGTAAATATACTCTACATCCGGGCATGGTCAAGATGTACCGAGTATGAAATCCGAACTTTGGTGGCCGGAATGAAGAAAGACGTTACAGAGTACGTGGCCAAGTGCTTGACCCGTCGAAGGTGAAGATTGAACACCGTCGACCCCCGGTCTTTTGCAAGGACTAGAGCTGCGGAATGGAAATGGGAGAACATAACCATGGATTTTGTGGTAGGTCTGCCCAAAATCGGGAATCATGATACGATTTGGGTAGTTGTTGACAGATTAACCAAGTCAGCACACTTCATTCCCATCAGTATCCACTATTCTCCGGAACGATTGGCGGGGATTTATATCAAAGAGATAGTGAGATTGCATGGTATTCCTAAGAGCATTGTCTCTGATCGGGACACGCGTTTCAAATCCCGTTTCTGGCAAGCGTTACATGAAGGTATGGGGACTAAGCTGAGGTTCAGTTCGGCTTATCACCCTCAAACTGACGGTCAATCTGAGAGAACGATTCAGACGCTGGAGGATATGCTGCGAGCATGTGCCCTGGATTTCAAAGGAAGTTGGGATCAACATCTTTCGCTAGCAGAGTTTGCATATAACAACAGTTATCATGCTAGTATACAAATGGCCCCGTTCGAGGCATTGTATGGGCGGAAGTGTCAATCACCATTATGCTGGACAGATTCATCTGAAAGGCAATTACTGGGGCCGGATATGCTTGAACAAACCTCTGAGCAGATCGCATTGATCAAGAAGAGACTCCTAGCCGCACATAGTAGACAGAAGAGCTATGCGGATAAAAGGAGGAGACCTTTGACGTTCTATGTCGGCGACCATGTATTCCTAAAGTTATCTCCAGTAACTGGTGTCGGCAGAACGCTTAAGAGGAAGAAACTGAGTCCACGATACGTAGGACCATTTGAGATTTTGGCTAAGCGAGGAGAAGTAGCTTATCAGATAGCTTTACCCCCGAACCTGAGTAATCTCCACGACGTTTTCCACGTGTCACAACTGAAGAAATACCAACCAGACCAAGGTCATGTCATTGAGTACGAAGACGTTGAAGTACGGCATGATAATACCTTCATCGTTGAGCCAGAACAAATCATTGATCATAAGGAGAAACGGCTCAGAAATAAGACTATTATGATAGTGAAGGTGGTCTGGAAGGGTTTAACACCCGAAGAGGCAACTTGGGAAACCGAGAGTGACATGAAGGAAAAGTACCCGAGTTCATGGCCCGAAGTTTAGTTAGTATAGATTAAATTTCGAGGGCGAAATTTTGTGTAAGGGGAGAAATGTAATACCGGATATTTATCGGAATATTATAAATAAAAGTTGGATATTTCTGATAAGTGAAATTTCAATCTCCGGTCTTGTATGATTATAGTCTATTTTCTAAGTAGAATTTCTGCGTGAAATTAGGGAGTTTAAGGGCCAAAGTGCCAAAATGACCAAAACGCCCCTGCAAAAGGGTAATCAACTTAGGAAATTATGGAAAAAAATACCAAAAGGCAGTAAAATGACCAAGTGAATTAGGAGAGTATATTATCCCTAATTATGATAATTTTATAAATTTTGAACTTGGAGAAAATAAGCAAGAATACTCAAAAAGTAATAAAAGACCAAAATACCCTTGTAATTTCTAAAAATGCAAGAGGCATGAGAATACTAATGTTAATACCAAAGTATGAAGGTAATAAGGCATGGTAATTAAGAAAATTATCAAGAAGTGATAATGAAGTAATTAAGTAATATTGGGCTAATTACTTAAGCATAAGCAAAGGAAATTCAGTAATAATTATGTGAAGCTCAAAAATTAGTGGAAATTAGTGGAAAATTAGTAAAAATGTATTTACTAATTAATTGGAAATTTTTATGAAAAATAGTTGAGTTTAGGTATTTTTAGGCCTAAATACAAGAATGGACCAATTAGGTAATTTTGTGGAATTTTTGGGAAAAAGTAAATAAATAAATCATTAAATAATTAAATAAATAATAAATAAATATTTATTAAATAAATTAAGGGGCCAGCCGACATTTTGGACTCAAGGAAAAAAAAATGAATGAAAAATAAGAACAAAAATAATATGTGCAACTTGACATTATTTAATTAATATAATTAATTAAAGTAAAATATGTGAATAGTAATATTTAAATTAGGAAACGGACCCTATCTAGAGATCTAGGAATAGGAATTTCAAAGTCAAGAGAGATTAATGATCGGTGGAATTTTGTCTTCCGTTAAACTCTTACGGAAGCAAATTTCAAGTCATTTGTGCATTTCCTAATAAAACAAAATAGGGAAAAATGCATATAGGCATATTTTTTTGAAAAGAGGAAAATAAATTCTAACTCAACATTTAGGAATGGGTTTGAATTTATTTTAACATATTTGGAATCAGTGAATTATTTCGAAGAGATTGATATCTCCGAAAACGAATTCCGACACCGGACGCGTTCGGACACGTTTTTCGAGGAACTTCAACTGGACTGTTGGAGACCTATATGGAATCAAAATTTAGGTTAACTTGGACATTTCTAGAGGTGTAAACATAGTAGGGATCGAGTCGCTGAAAAGTTGTAGTTTTTATAGCTCTTTCAAAATTAGGGGTAGTAATAGCCTTTAAATTTCAAGTATGATTGGGTATCATATGGGAGGGCTATTTTAGTCTTTATTTTCGAAAATCATAAATGCGTCGAAGTTCTGGCGAAATTTTGGGAAGAAAATAGCCTACGTAGCGGAAGCGCTGGCGAAATTCCGCCAAGTAGGGGTATAGGGGCTAAATGGTAATTTTTACCTAAAATGCCAGTTATAATGTCAAATTACTAATGGAAGTGACATTATTCTCATAGGATATCCGAAATCCTAATTTGTCGCCGTTACGCTGTCCAACGTGCCGCTGTCGGACAAACCGCTGGTTTCCGTCAGAAAGTACAGTTTCCGCCAGAAACATCCACGTACATCAACGAAGGTACGGACGCGTCTCGTAACACTAATCCTATAGTTCTCATATACAGATATGTCATAGATACGTTCATATACCGGGGCTCGCTTAGGGTCGCCGCTTTACATACAAACCTTGTACGGGTTATAAGACATGATAATACCGCTTTGAGTTTTCCTAGCGCCGAGGACACGTGTTCGTGGCACGAGTTAATGTGCAGCTATATTTGTGTAGGACTTTACGTCTCGCTTTATGCTTATGTACTGTCTGTGTCACAATGTTGTTGTGTAGGACCTTACATATTTGCTTCATGCTTATGTTCTCGTCTCGTGTCACACTTCGATGAGATGTTTGTTATGTCATGAATATCTCGTTGTCTATATACTGTTTTATTTGAGCATAAGGTTAACCGTTACCCGAGATTCAATGCGGTGAATTGAATCTCATTTGTAGCTTCAGTGCGGAGGACCGCGAATTGATGTCCGGGGAAAGCAGCAGGAGTGACTTGCGGAAGAAGTCATCTTTATCTTATCGCTTTCTTTTCCTTTCTGTCGATTACTTTCCGAACCTTAGGATTACTGTAATCAATACTTTATTACACTATGGTTCATGTTATATTATGATCATTACTCTTACGCTCCATTGCTCATCTCGATTGATTGCAAAAAAAAAAAAAAATTCCGCTTTAGAAAATGGGATGTTACACATACATACATACATACATACATACATACATACATACATACATACATACATACATACATACATACATATATATATATATATATATATATATATATATATATATATATATATATTTACTATGTCGCTACATATGCTATCAAAAAATTGGTTATGTCTACTTTTATACCAGAAATAGTTAATTGTGTTAGGTGCCTATAGGGAAATAGTTTGTTGCTAAATTTGCACCTTAACTCTATTTTCAAATCCGAACATGATAGACCTGTATTCTGAGCAAAAAAAAAAAAAAAAAAGATAGACCTGTATTAATTTTTAGGAATTATTTTGTGCTTGCTTTCTCATTTTCACAAGTGGTCATTTTTTAATGTATAGTTGTCATTTTCATATCCGGATTTGTTATTTTCACATTTGGATTGGTAAACTCATATCCATTAAATGATCATTTTTAAATGGATAGTTGTTATTTCCATAGCCAAAGTTATTTTCAAATCCAAACGTGATAAACTCATATCAATTGTAGAATTTAATTTATATGCTTGTCTTCTAATTTAACAAGTAGTCATTTTCAAATGTATAGCTATCATTTTTATATCCAAAGTTGTTATTTTCACAAAAATCGTCATCACCTTCACCATCGAGCCTCATAACCTCTGACCACCACCACCATCTTCGATTACCTTTTTCTTCACCGACGGTGTCTTCTCCACTACCATAGAGGAAGTAGACTTCCTACCTAGCTTGGACCTAGAGATTGGAGGCGCGATTTTGTAACAAAAGGGAGAGGGGAAAAGGAAAATTAGACCACCGCCAATGGCATCTTCGAGATTCTCCACCATCCTCTTCTTATTCGTTCTCACATACCATTGTCTTCTTCTTTGTTCTCACATACCACCTTCATCGGATTTTGCGCCCTCTCACTCCACCACCTCTACCTTCAGTTTCATTCTCTTCCCACTACCACCATTAGACCTTCACCAACATTTCCTCCCACCTTCATCAAATCACCTCCCGCCCTCTCTTTTTCACTATAGAGCCATCTTCTTCCAAACAAATTTCATCCCAGATTCTTCTTCCTTCATTACCTTCTTTCATCCCAGACTTTGCTTTCATCATCGGTGTCGCTCATGGCGAAATATCAAAATTTTGACGGTGATGAAATGCTGGAATACTGAACCAACGAGATGGGAAGGTTGAAAAAAAGTGTGAATGCATTTTTGTCATTTGATTTTAATTTCAAAAAGACATAGCATCTCATAGTGATGTTGAAACTGGAAGCGCATCTCGGTCCTTTACCATTTTAAATGGTCTTTGTTGTCTTTTTCTCTAAAATTTATTTTTTATTTGAATACCCAAAATTTTTTAAATTTTGGCTGTGGATGAATTGAAAATTTTTGGATCGATACCAAAAAATTATTGTTTTGATAACCATTTTGATATGGATCATAATTTTAATTTATTTTTAAAATTCATGGTATTAAAATTTTTTAAGAGAATAAATTAATGCATCGAAAGCCCAAATCTCCTAGAAATTAATATGGAAACCAAAATATATAATGATCCTAGTGGAAAAGGTTTTTTTTTTTTTTTTTTACCCCTTAAGCTCGAGATTTCAGATTCAATGATTTATGTGAATGTCGAAGACCACTTCGGAGAAGTCAATAAAAATATATATGAAGTAGAGTCTTTTTTCTTGGAAAATATATTCAATATCTAAATATTTTAACATCAATCTAGGAATTTCCTCATCATTTCACTAACAAATTGACAAATTAAACTCATCGATTATATCCAATTTAATAAGGTTAAATATGCACAAAAAGGTTGTTTGTAATTAATATGGTCTCTAATCTAAGGATAACTATTTTTTTAAAGGGTCAAGATGTAAAAATACCCATAAACTTTTGTAAAAAGTGATTCTATCACCGTATGTTGTTAAAAGGTGCAAAAGTATCCATAAGCTTTCTAAATGAGAGCAAAACTACCAAGCACGGTTAATCCCTGTTAGTTGATTGGAAAAGCTGATTTTAAAGCTGATGTGGCCTTTATAATTTCCTAATAGGCAAATGTAATTATCCAGGTGTACTCTTTGTTCTTTTTATTTTTTTTGGTTTTTTTTTTTTTTTGCAAAGAAAATTTAATTACTCAATAAACTGATAAAACCATGAGTCTGAAAACTAAAACAAGTGCAAAATACTGAAAAAAAAAAAAAAAATTGGTTTTGTGATAGGATAAGTTCTATTGGATGACTTGAACTGGAAAAGTTTTAGATGGGAAGCGTTTCATTGTTAGTCCTTCAATCAGGTTCCCTAGCAAAAGGCCACATGTCGATCTCCTGCAATATCTTCAATTGATCTACCATAAAATAAATAAATAACTCTTTCACTCTTGATTCATCTTTGCTCCAGAAATTCATCAACAACCCATTAAAAAAATAATAATAATCTATCAATTAAAAATATTCTTCTAATTAACAAGTCTGTCTCCATATCACAAAACTGAAGAAAATGACCCCTTCCCATTATTTACGAAACTTGGCATCTAATAATTTTCTTGAAAATTAAAAGAGAAATGAACGATAGTATGAAAATAAGGATTATGTTGAGCTTCGGCCAGATCGAGATCGATGGCCACAAAGTCCCCGTCGCTGCCTCCCCACAATCTAGCCAATTTATAGCAGATCTATGGATGACAGTTCAATGGGTTACGGTTGGTAGAACGCAACTTCACAGGCGGAGGGAGAGAAAAAGGAAGGAGACGAAGTGCAATAGGGAATTATTTTCTATTTTAATTTTTCCAATTCAGCGCCAGCTAGGAAATTATCATCTCTACATCAGCTTCCATATCAGTGTTTTCAGTGAACTAATGGTGAAAGTAACAGTGCTGTTGTTTTTGTTCTCATTTAGAAAACTTATAGATACTTTTGTACCTTCAAAAAGCATATGGTCCTAGGTACACTTTGAACAAAAGTTTATGGGTATTTTATACCTTAGGGCCCGTTTGGGATAGCTGTGGGAGAAGTGGCTTTTGTTTCTGATGGACTTTTCTTGATGGACTTATTTTCTGATGGACTTTTTCTAATGTGATTTGTATTTGGGATAGCAGTGATAGAAGTAGCTTATGTTTCTAATGGGCACTTGTTTGGCATAGCTGTTAAAAAGATGGATGAGATGAAAAATGACTAAAAAGGGTATGAATCAAATTCACACAAACACACACATATGTTGTATAAAATGTGATAATTTGGCATAAAATTAAAAATAAATATAAATTTACTAAATAAAATAGTAAAATTACCATTAAAAAATTACAACATAATGAAGTGCTTAAATAAACCTAGTCCCTACAAGTTGGTCTCTAATTTGATCACGAAGACGATTCATTTGTGGTGAAGATAATGATGAGGATGCTTCATCAATTGGATCATCATTATTATCAAGTGGATCATCTTCATCACCCATATTTCCTTGTTCAGCTTCATCAAAGTCCACATCATTTTGGGAATATCTCCTGATAAAATTATGTATCGCCATTGTAGCGCAAACTATGCGGACTTGTGTTTGAAATTTATATGAGTGCATATTTTGTAAGATGTGAAACCTATTCTTCCAGACTCCAAAGGTCATTTCTATCGTGCATCTCAAACTTTAATGATAAAAATTGAAGTACTCATTGGGATTTCGAAATCCCGACTGTCGCCTGAATTCTGGAAGGTGATAACGCTCACGTTTATACGGACCAATATATCCAACTGGTGTTGGATAGCCGGCGTCGACCAAGTAATATTTCCCTGATAAATGTTGACATTCATTTGACATTAGTAAATTACAAGAAATGTGAAATAAAGACTGAGAAATTAGTGTAATTGAAGTGAGGATGTCAGAGATATACCGTTAGGTGGATGGGGGAAGTTCATACGTGGAGTCTCGATCGCAGTCCGAAAGACACGAGCATCATGTGCAGTACCCTCCCACCCTGCCAACACAAAAGTAAAGCACATATCCCAATCACAGACAGCCATGATATTCTGTGTGGGATATCCCTTTCTTCCAATATATTTATCTTGCTTCGATTGGCTTACCACACACCTAATGTGCGTTCCATCAATTGCTCCTATGCAATCCTTGAAAAATGGGTGATATCGTAAATCGGCAGCTATTTTCCTGTGACACTGACGAAACTCCGGATCAAGTGGTTTGATATTTTCTGTTGAAAGATGGTACGAAGCTTTTAAAACCTTGTGGAAAACCCTACTAACAGTTTCGCCTGAATGTTGAAATCTTTCCTGGACAATTCGATTTCCTTGTCCATGCCCAACTGTATATAAAAACATTGCAACCATTTCTTCAACGCCGATTTCCCGAGTGTGCTGTAATCCATGTTCCCTCAATTTAGAACATAAGTGAATGAATACATGTTTTTCCACTCGGAAATTTTCCCGACATACTACATCATGGCCTTGCAAAATCTCCTGCACCCACATTGCCCCTGTTTGCGTACTAGTTCTACGTGGTTGTTTGCAAAAAGATGGCGCGATATACTGAGCCACCAAGTTACCAATCTGTGCATATTTTGTCATTTGTTCATTTATAATAGCAAGTTGTAGAGACCTTCTTTGTTCATGGGATAATCCTTCTTCCTCCAAACTGTTTGAAATATCCTCGTCACTCGAACTTGCCATGGATATTTAATGAAACCTGTGTGATAAATGTTGCAATACTTAACCAAATCAATATCAATAATAAGTGTCATTAAATATATATTGATAATAATAGGTATCAATACCACATGCTATCTAGGTGTCATTAAATCTACTGGCACTTGCACACTACCTCAGATAGGATTAAGACAATCTTAATTAAAAAGGGAAACAACATAAATAAATTCTGGCTCATTTCATAATTAAAAAGGGAAACAACATAAATTCTGGCTCATTTCATAATTAAAAAGGGAAACAACATAAATTTTGGCTCATTTCATCCCAAATCAGCTCATTATCAGCCAAGATAGTTCGAGTGATTATGCTCTAAACAAAGACTCAAAAAAAATAGTTCGAGTGACGACATTTCAGTTCTAGGAACAGAACGAGAAGATGATGATGATACAGCAAATTAAAACAGTTTTTTTTAGTGATGTTCGGCAACCTGCAGCGTGGGAACAAAGCTTAAAAATAATACATACATACTCACCGATTAAAACAAAATAAATGAAGAGCAGAACAGTAGACGCATAAATATGCTGTAAATGAAGAGCAGAACAATTAAATGAAGAGCAAAATAAATTAAAACAGGAGCATGAAAACAAAATAATACATACATACTCACCGATTAAAACAAAATAAATGAAGAGCAGAACAGTAGACGCATAAATATGCTGTAAATGAAGAGCAGAACAATTAAATGAAGAGCAAAATAAATTAAAATAGGAGCATGAAAACAAAATAATACATACAACGCATCAATTAAAACCAGAACAGTAAATGCATAAATGAAGAGCAGAGCTTAAAATATGTTGTTCACCGGCCAGCTGTTAGAAACCCAGAATTAAAACCAGAACAAGATCAGAGCAGAATGAAGAGCAAAGCAGAGCAATTACTAGTACAAACCAAACAAGAACAGTAAAGCATAAATGAAGAAGAACAAGGATCCGATGAATTACGGTTTATCAGCGAGATCAACGGCGACGCAATGGAGAAGTATCACGGTCAGATCCGGTGAGATCAACGGCGACACAATGGAGAAGAAGACCAGATCGGACTGAAGAACAAGAATTGAAGCGCAAAGAAGAACATGAACTGAAGAAGAGATGAAGTAGAGTTCAATTGAAGAGGAAACGAGGTAGGTCGGATTTAATAGAACACTACAAAAAAAACGACAATTAGTAGCGGTTAAAATGACCTATTTGTAACGGTTTTTGACGTGACAAACGACATTTGTAGCGGTTAGAGGAACCGCGACAAAAACGCCTGTGGCAAGCCGATTTGTAACGGTTAAAAAAACCGATACTACATACATATAAACCGCTACTATATCTCATTGCGGTTATGATAAACCGCTACAAAATATTAAAAAAAAATGGCGCCCAAATTTTGTAACGGTTGTAAAACCGCTACAAATATTTAATCCGAATTTAAATTGAAATTTGTAGCGGTTGTTGTAGCGGTTTTACAACCGCTACAAAATATTGAAAAATTGAAAAAAATCGTAATTTGTGTCCATTGTTACAATATTATATTGAATATTTTTATTATTTAAGTGACAAATTAAATGATAATAGTTAATATTTAAAAAACAGATTAACTTAAGTTAGATAAGTATAAATATTATGTAGGTATAATATTGAGAATATGTAGATAATAAGGATTTATTGTGTTGTCCACCTCTGAGCAAAAAAATTATGTTGTGCATTAGATGATATTTGATTATATAAAGAAAGTTGATGATGATAGAAGGAATATTAAGGAAATATACTTAAAGTTCTGGATAAGGAAAAAAAAATAGTATCAATATTATAAGAAGTAAAAATAAAACATTGAAATCAAAGATTTTAGAAGGAGTGGGAAGAAATGAGAGAAAACGAGAGAGAAGTGAGTGGGAAGAAATGAATGAGTGTGTGAGATGAGGTGTGGTGGGGATATTTATAGGGATATACGTAACATTTGTAGCGGTTGATGTGACGGTTTTGTAACGGTTTAATGTTTTGTAGCGGTTAAAAACCGCTACAAAAATTCATTAGTATTTAAAAAAATATATAATTTTCAAATTTTGTAACGGTTACACTAACAACCGCTACAAATGAATGAACGTTAGCGGGATTCAAAATATTCAAATTTCAATATTACAGATTTTGTAGCGGTTGATGTAACAGTTTTGTAGCGGTTCACATTTGTAGCGGTTTTTTTTGCGTTTTGTAGCGGTTTCAAAACCTCTACAAAAATTCATTGGCATTTAAAAAAAAATTCAAAATATCACATTTTGTAACGGTTATACTAACAACCGCTACAAATATGAACATATTTTTTAAAAAATAAACTTGGCGGAATTCGAAATATTCAAATTTCAAAATAACACACTTTGTAGCGGTTGATGTAATGCTTTTGTAACGGTTCACATTTGTAGAGGCTTTTTACATTTTGTAACGGTTTATATAAATAAACCGCTACAAAATAACCGCTACAAATTTGGCGCCAACTTCGCGCCATATTTTGTAGCGGTTAGTTTATGATAACCGTTACAAATGTCGTTCACGAACCAATAATGAAGTCATACCGCTACAAATTTGTAGCGGTTTCGGTATAAACCGCTACAAATTCGCATATTTGTAGCGGTTTATTTTGACCGCTACAAATTAACCGCCACAAAGTGACATTTTTTTTGTAGTGGAAGAGCAGACGAGGTAGGTCGGGCTTCATTTAACAGGAGGTAGCTCGCCATTAATTCGATTCGAACAGGAGGTAGCTCGCAAAGAGTGAATAAGAGCAATTAATTTGGGGCGAAGGTGAACGAAAGCAGAAGAGAGAGCAGGCGAACGAAAGAAAAAAGAAGAGAGGAAGAGAGAGGCACGGGGGTGGGATGGTCATAAGAGAGGAGAGAGAAGGAGACGATACATTGGGGCCCACTTGCTTTTTGATGGGGAAGAAGTTAATGGGATAATAAGCTCCATTATGGAGCTTCAAAAAAACTATCCCATTAGACCATGAAGCCCATCAGATTTTTAACTGATCCAAACACTCAATTTTTTTTTGATGGACTTATTACCCCATTTGATGGACTTATAAGTCCATATGAGGGTTTGCCAAACAGGCCCTTAACCTTTTTTAAAATAAGTACTAGGGTCCAAAATGCATATCCCCTCTATATATTAAATGAATGATCATTTTTCGCAAATATCTCAAATTAAAATTCTTGGAATTGAATAGAATGGATAAATTTAAACAAACTAATATGTCTTCTTAAAGAGAAGCATCATACAAATTTCACAGTATCCAAAGGTAGCTCAAAAGATACTTGAGTAACTAACATTCTAACACTAATTCGTTCTTCATTTTTGCAGCATACACATAAAAAGCAAAGATAGACAGAAACAAGTGATATGATTCTTCATCGCACTCATAGACACATACATAATTAAGTTAAAGCACGCGAATGATTCCCTTGGAACGCATTTTGTTGGCATCCATTTTCCCTTCAGCTATGTTTGCAAAGAAAAGAAAGGGATAATAGGAAATATATCGAAAGAATGTTAAGGATGACGTGGAAGGCAACCAAAGGAGCAAGTACAAGAACTCAACCACAAGGATCAAAACCACACCAATCACCAAAAAGGTAGTGGCCAACCAGCTGAGTTTGCAAACTATAAGGTACATACCTGCCAAAAATGCTAGAGAGAGCGAGGTCAAGGACAGACCTAGAAGAGGCATTGCACAAGAAAGAGCAAAAACGGCTAGATGGAGATCCCCTAGTCTAGCCCACATGAGAATGATGGTGGAACTTATAGCACCAAACACAGAAATTGTGAGGGAGAGAATAAATAAATGGAACATAGGGCGATTTAGTAAGATAGGAATGCCTTGTTCGGCATCACCTGGGAAGGTAAACCCAACGGCAAATGATGTTGTTATTATAAGGGTGGAAACCACTATCAAAGTGTCAATTCTATCTTTATATTGTTCAGTGGAATGAGTCTGTTTATCTATATCAGAGGAAGTGCTGTCAGTTTCAACTTTCTTAGGATGAAATCTCACAGAGCTTCGAGGTTTTCCAGCAGACACCAATGCATTCCAGGTAAGTCGCTGCAAAAATAAATATTGAGACTTCAAGAATTATCATAATTTTGACACACAAAAATATATTAAATTTGAGTCTATCAATTATGCATGGATACTTGCCTGTGAAAGAGAAACACTTCTTCCTTGACGTACTTCTGCAATGTCTAGAGCTGTTAGGTTGTCATGGTTAAGTACAGAAAGATCGACTCTTTTGTCCCAAGTCAAGGCATGCACAATTTTGGGATGCCAGGAAATAGTAGCTAAATGCAAGGGAGTATTCCCATCGATGTCCTTTTGATTTATCATCATCTCAAGCTTAGGATCTTCGAGTAGGTACCTAACTAGTTCATAATTTCTATAGGTGCAAGCAATGTGGAGTAAATTCTGGCCACGTTCATTTACCATATCTGCGGGATCTAGGCACCATTTTAGTAACTCTTGAACTATTTTGACATGACCTTCATTACATGCCAAATGAATCGGTAAGGAACCATCGTTGTCCCTTTCCATAGTGCAGGAAGGACATTCCTCTACTAAATAGAGAACACCTTGAAGGTTCCCTAAAAGCACTGCATGATGAAGTGGAAGCCATCCTTGATCATCTCTCAAGTGTATCCAACCTGGTTTCTTCCTCAATATGGTTATAAGCATACCTATTATAAACAAGACCATATTAATCGTAATTTTGTATATGTTCGAATTAAGAAAATACATTGTGTAAATGAATGTGTGCGTATGTGTGAGAGAGAGAGAGAGATAACATTGTGTTTATATACATGTCTTGCCCCATTTCCTTGATTAAGTAGGAAATAACAATGTCTCATTTTTTCTTGATGATTATAAATGGTGTTACTTTGACTAAATTTGATATGATTATATTTGGTTTATGAATTTCAATTGATTGTAATATCCTATATTTTTATTAGGTTAACCTATCACATTTAGATTGATTTAGTATTTATTAGAATATCTCTCATTATTATTCTATATATAATAATAGATATAGCACAAATATCACTCAGTTTTCCTCCTCCCCTCTTCTCTCTCGTGCTATTCTCTCCGATGTAAGAGTTACCTAAATTGTTGTTGATGAGTGCTGCAAGAAGGGGTGATTTTCCTTTAGGCTTCAAGTCACCATCCTTGCAGGAATCCATCAGTTGATGAACACCTTGCTCACAGTTTGCCTCAATGGTCAAGTACAATAATGATTTCCCTTCCACGTTGACTTCAAATGTTGCTAAATCATGAACAACCTTCTTATAGCGAGCCTCGTCGAAATTATTTGTATCTCCAACAATGAAAGGAGCTTTGAAAGTTTCAAAAATCACAGCGCCAATGTGGCTATTGGTCATAAAGGCTTCATGAAGGAAGGTGTTCCCTTGTTTATTTCGGAACAAAGTGAGTGATATCATGAGCATCAATTCCAAAATGCATTGATGACGATGACCATTTGTTTTACGTCTAACAAAAAGTAAAAACTTATTCAAGAGTAACTTAATGGTAGCGCCGTGTCCTGTTTTTGCGGCAACATGCAGGGCAGTATCATAGTTGTCGTTAACAACGGTGAAAAGTTGGGGGGCATGCCGAGCTACCTTCTCTACCATTACATCATTTCCATAGTTAGCTGCTAAGTGTAAGACTGTATTTCCAGATAGGGTACGTTGCTCAAAAATGGCGTTATCAACTACAATGAAAGATGTATTTGGACCACAGACGACATTGGCATTCATTGAATGATATGCATCCTTTAGCAACTCAAAATCCTTGTTGGGTTCATGTTCCTGCTCCATTAACTTATGTTTGAAATGTGGTACAGCTTCAAATCCTGATTGATACTGTTGCATTCTCATGTCATCTAAAATGTAGGGCATAGGTGGTGGCCGTGGCGATGGCAATGGCGATGGAGATGGCTCTGGCATTGGCATTTTCTCTTCCGCTTTTTCATTTTCCTTTGCCTCTTTTTGTTCCTCTTTTCGTTCCTCTCGGAATACATTAACTGTAGATGGTTCACTGAGCAGTGAGAAGACTTTATTCAAGCGTGTAGTTGCTGGATCTCCGTCTAAATCCCCATTAAAAAGAAAGAGTCATGGATTTTATTTTGTATAATGACAGAGCACAATATTGGATACTCATATAAGAGCGGAATAATGAAATCAGGCATACATTGGATTGATTTAGTGTGTTCACTTGGTCGTGAGAAGAAGACATGCCATCGAACAAAACCTGCCATGTTTGCTTATATTAGTGTTTAAATCCCAATCATATATATATATATATATATATATATATATATCAAAGTATTCGTTCATTTTTTCCATAACAATGAAAAAGAAATCATTCATCTTGTAGGACTAAATGGAATTCATGTATCTCTATGTCTCAGAAATGGAAAGCATTGTTAGTGATTTGTTATTGTAAGCTTGCTACTTTGTTGATTCTAGTAGAGCAAGGAAATGTCTTACCTCTATCACTTTGGATTGTTGTATAATCTATCATTTCACGCACAGGTTCTGATCTATCCCAGTTCAGTTCGGGTAGAATCCAAATTACTCCGTCTTCTCCTTAAACCGAAAAATAGGTTAAATTATAAATGTCATAGAATTACCCTAACTGATGATTCAGGAAGCATCGTCAATGACATAGGGGAATTTGAATGATAAAGTGGCTTTTCTTGCGCAATTAGTAAGTATAATGGAAAGAGATTTGGATTCTTTTAAAACTTCTAATTGCGGAAAGGTATCTAAATATGGAAGAAAACTGAAAGGAACAAAATAAAAGTGGGGGATTTAAATAAGATGAAGAATTTGGGGTCAAAGGAAGTTGAAATTTCGATTGAAGTTGCATAATCTTTCTGAATTTCAGATATCATGATGTGAGAATGGCATTCCTAAGTTGTGTATCAATCTCTCACCTAATTACAGTGAGTTACTCTAATATTACCTTGTTTTGGTTTGTTAGAAGGAAGAGGGAGGAGGAAAATTTAAACCCAAAATAAAGGGAGAAAAGAGAATTTAACCCAAAATTTTGTCTTCTCCTCCACCTATATATTTAAAATAAATGAATGAAAGAGGTCCCCTCCCATCCCCTTCCCTTGAAACAAACACACCCTAAGAAAACCATTCCAAATGAAACAAACAAAAAGATACAAGAATTCATGGGTAAATTTAAACAATTATAAAATAACAATTTCCATATGAAAATATATAAATCCTAATTCCTTATATAAGAGTCTATTAAAAAAATATATAAGTATTGATGGCTAAATTTAAAAGTGTACGTACATATTTAAACATAGCAAAATACTAAATAGTATAATTGGAGGATTTAATCTAATAAATATAAACAACTTTACTTAAGTTCAATGTCTAAGTAATGGCAAGCATTGTTCATGACCTGTTATGTTAGAACAAGGAAAATTGTTACCTGTACCATCTTCATTTTCAAAGCTTGTCATTTCGAGCACTCGTTCTGAACTATCGGGTAGAAGACAACTTTCTTCAATTTCTGTTTAAACCCAAAAATTTAAACAGATTAAAATAAACGTCATAATGGACAGAGATTTGGATTCCTTAAAATCTTCTATTGTTGAGTTTCAGATATCATAATGAGATAATGAGGAAAAAAAAGTTTCAAGAACACAACGCGTGAGAACACTTAACGGTTAAAGAGAATTTAACATATTAAATATAAGCAACTTCACTTAAGTTTAATATTATGCAATGAAAGCATTGTTAATGACTTGTTATAACTACTCCTTCGGTCCCTAATAAAAGCTTCAAATGACTTATTTGCGCTTACTAAGAAAAAATGTAAAATTATTTCAGAGCAATAAATATGTATTTTTTTCAACTATGCCCTAAAGAGGGAGTGAGAGAGAAACAATAAATGTAACAAATGCAGTCTAGGGTTGAAGCTGAAATAAATGAAAATAAATGTTTTAACAAAACTAAAATTAAGCTTATATTTTGGCACAAGTCCATTAATAAATTTGAATCTTATATTTAGAGATGGGGAGGGTATTAATAACCCAGCTGGGTTGTTTATTCTAGTTATAGCAAGGAAAATTGTTACCTGAACCATAGTCGTCAGATTCGTCGTTGTCAGTTTCGCCGGCAGATTCAGAGCCTGATATTTCGAGCGCTGGTTTAGGTCTATCCGCTTTCAGTTCGCGTTGAGGACAAATCTCTTCATCTTCTCCTTTAAATAGAACAGGTTAAAATATAAACGTCATAATGGAAAGAGATTTGGATTCCTTAAAATATTCTATTGTTGAGTTTCAGATATCATAATGAGATAATGAGGGAAAAAAAGTTTCAAGATTACAATGCGTCAGAACAGTTAACGGTTAAAGAGAATTTAACATATTAAATATAAGTAACTTGACTTAAGTTTAATGTTATGCAATGGAAAGCATTGTTAATGACTTATTATGTTATTCTCCTTCGTTCGTTCAATATAACTATATAAGCTTGAAGTAATTTATTTGGGCTTATCAATAAAACATTTAAAATTATTTAAGAATAATAAATATGTTTTCTTTTCAATTATACCCTAACTGTAAAGAGGAAAGGAAGTGAGATAGAAAAAAATGCAATAAATTGAAAAAAAATACAATAAATATTTGGACTAAACTAAAATAAAACTTATATTTTAGGATAATTTCATTCGTAGATTTGAAGTTTATAATTAACAACGGATGAAGTATTAATAAGCTAGCTGCGTTTGTTTATTCTAGTTATAGCAAGGAAAATTGTTACCTGGACCATTGTCAGTTTCAAAGCCTGTCGTTTCGAGCGCTGGTTCTGATCCATCCGCTTTCAGTTCGCGTTGAGGACAAATATCTTCATCTACTCCTTTAAACCCACTTAATTAGAACATGTTAAAATATAAACGTAATAATGGGAAGAGATTTGGATTCCTTAAAAATCTTCTATTCTAGACGCATACTCTTGTTGAGTTTCAGATATCATAACGAGATATAACTAATGAAGTTCCTAAGTTGTGCATCGATCATTACCGCGATACCCTAAGAAAACCATTTGAAATGAAACGAACAAAAACTCTCAATGGAAGGAAAAAATTTCAACACAATGTGACAGAACACTCACTGTCGATTTGACTCTGCGATTCCATTAGCCAAAGAAGTAATGAAGGCTCGAGTTTGCCTTTTGTCCCTGCTTCTGCGTCTGTGTCTAATTAACTTCAGATCAATTTTTCTGTTATGCTAGAAGCTGAAGAAGACTGATAGCTGAAGGGACCAAAAGGAGCAAAAATGTCGGGTGAAGGAAGCCATTAACGATCCCTCATCTATTTATATTCAAGTTTTGATGCTATAATTGTATTTCTGTAGTTACAGCCTGCATTTACGATATATCCAACCGCACATGCATAACCCATTAAATCCGTTTCGAATAGATTATTTATTTATTTTTTAAACAATTTTACTCCTATTTAAATTTGTCTAATCTCTCTCAACTTTTAGTGATATCCAATGTTTATCAGCAATTAACAAGGGCGAAATTATAAAATAATACTCCCTCCAAATTATTTTATAAGATGTCTTCTAGAAAACATGTTTTGTCCCTTTTACCAGATCTTTTTAAAGTTGCAATGAGCATTTAATAACTTTTTCATATATGCTCATATCTAATAAGAATAGTGTGAGATAGTTGAAATTAAATTATGTGGAGTTTAGCGTAGTTAATAAAGGTATTATTGAAAATAATTTAAATTTTGTAACAAATTTAATGCTTAACTGTTTTTAGTCCTACGTTCGCGGTTTAAAATGGCTTTTTTACCAAAATAATTTTTTTTTTAAAAAAAAATTTACTAGATTAAATTACATTCGAAACTATTTACCAAAGTAAGGCAGTTGGTAACGTGGACTGATAGTACGCCACAAGTGGCGTAAGAAATGCCAACGGAATTGGGTATTTTTTTGAACAAAGGGGTCGGAAATTCTCACGCCATTAATGACGTAAGGATTTCCCACGCCGTTGGGCCAGAATCCTGACATTAGTCAGGATTCTGACGCCTTAATGGCGTGATAATTTCTCACGCCATTAAGTTGTTCACGCCATTAGTGGCGTCAATCTTATTCACGCCACTGATGGCGCACCCTGTCCTTGCGCCACAGCTACGTGGCGCCACAAATCCCAGCACCTTTAATGGCGAAAGCCCTAGTTTGAGAAATAGTTTCAAAACAGCTTCAATCTGATATTTTTTTTTTAATTTATTTTGGTAAAAAAGCCGTTTAAAATATAAGAATCAAATAACTAAATTACTAAATTTGAAAAGTTAGTTAGATTTAATTAAATACTATATATATATATATATATATATATATATATATATATATATATATATATATATATATGTATATGTATATATATATATATAGTAAGTGACCTTTTGTAAAAAAAAATTTATTTATGGAGATGATGAGTGGGAAAGAGAATGAGTGAAAAAAGAGATGAAACAGAAAGACTTAAAAAAATAGATGAGAGATGTATATAATTAATTACTCCCTCTGATACTTATTATAAGACACCAATTAACAATTCTCACAAACCAATAAAAATAGTTAAAGTCAATAAAGTTGTCCTACAATTTAAGTAACTTCCAATATTACCCATAGTAATTGCACTAAACTCTAATATTATATTAATTATTGCTCTCACCCACTACCTTTACTAATTAGGGGCACATGTGAAAACAAATAATTAATGCCTCATTTGGAACAAGCAAATGCCTTATAAAAAGATCCAAATAAACTTGTTAGTTGATACCTTATAATAAGAACTAGAGGGAGTAAGGGTAAGATTACAGAAAATTCTTTAAATGATGAGACGAGAATTAAATGAAACTTATACCAAAAAAAAAAAAAAAAAAACCACAAAAAGTATTGACCTTGCAATGTGTGAAATGATACACCTAGGCGCACTGGTCGTCCCATCCCCACCGGCGCCGCTCTCATGTTTCACGCTCAAATCCACTCACTTCCCGGTAATTTGCACTCTAGTTGACCAAAGTAGGAGAAGATAAAAAAAAGATGGTGGACGATATTTATAGGTTTGTCCTACATGGACCGAATGTCACATGCTCCTGTTTTTTTTTTTTTTAAGAAAAAAAATATAATATTTGATGATTGGAATTTGTTTTTATTTTAGTTTTGTTCCCTTATATTTCAAAATAGAGGTTTTTTTATGCATAAAATTTCATTTTCTTTAAAACCTTGGTCCTTAATTATATATACTTTAAAAAAAAAAAAAAACCTAAATCATTTGGCTTTTTGAGGGATCAAAACCTATGGTTTGAAGCTTAAGGGACTAAAACAAAATATGAGCAAATTTAATGGTTAAAGATTATATTAACCCTTATTTTTTTCCTTTTTGTGAACGTTGCATGCTCATCTACAATATCCAATGTGGAAAGTCTCATGTATAAATCCATTTTGACTAATTTTCACATACTAAGAAATGACTGTTAAGTCATTAAATATGTCTTAGATTGATAAAATTTTCAAATTTACCTTCATTAAAATTCTCATGCTCTACATTTACAAATCATTCTCACATTATTGCTCTGATTGAAAGTTCGTTTCCTATTATAGGAAGTTGTCAATCTATTACTTTATCTAAAAAAGTTCCTACTTTATTAATCTTTTTTAATTGATTTCTGGAGATATATATGGGTCCCTAAGCAAAGCCATCTCTTTTTTTGGAAGAATCCATATCTCCGGAAGTTACTTAAAAAAGATAAATAGAGATGTGATGAATAAACTAGTTTAGGTGTAATGATGAGAGCCATACATGAATAAGCTCTGTGAATAAACGAGTGCACTGATGAGAATTATACATGAACAAGCTTTGTGAATAAACTAGTTTAGGGATATATTGAATTGCTTTTGTGAAGTTATGTATTTTTTTTAGAAATCTCATATTGCTCTGACTGAAGGTTCATCTCCTATTTTTCTATTGAGCAAGTGGCACCAATTTAAAAGATATGAAATTAAGCATTGTGATCAATCCTAGACTCTTCAGTGTGAAAGTTTTCTGAGCTATGTACTTGATCTTGTCTCTATATATATAATAGAGTAGTACTTCTCATATTGAGTGGCCATGCAATTTGGATTGATCAAAATTTTTTAGGCTTTGTGCCTAAAATCATTCGCACTACTGAACTATATATATGATACTGTTAGTGTTCACCTACCAATTTGGTCCTATTTATAAGTCCACTTTCATTTTATATGAAAGTGAACTTATAAATAGGACTGGAGTGGTATACATTGTGTCTCTTCAGTAGTTAAGCCTGTAAAGCTAAGGAAGATAGAGGAAAAACCAATATTCTTATTCCCCTCCGCCCTTATGATAAGGGTATATATTTTTTCTTCAGAGTCCTTACTTTTTAGGGGTTAATTCTTGGGAAAAGACACAATCATGCATCGATTATATATGTCAACAGTTGCCATTTTTTCTCCCTAGAAAGCCTAGAATGTCTTGATCCATGCCTTTTCCACCCAAATTGCATAGTCAAGTTGTAACGTCCCGACTTTTCACAAGCAGTATAAATTTTTTTTTCAAACAAACATCATTTGAAAACATCAGAGTAGAGCATTTGAGCGGAAGAGTAACTGATATATATTTATAAACTGCCGTAAGTCCATTTGGTTACAACTACGGTACAAGAACCGAGTATTTCAAAAACAGATAATAACAAAAGGAAAGACTTCCGCCGGAACATCGAAAGGAAGTCTTGGTAGGCCTTCTACTCGGCCGCTTGCCTCTCTCCTCGGTCCTTTGTCCTCCGGAGCTTGACGCTATGTTAAGAGCTGAGATCCGCACCGGATCTCAGGTAACGGTTAACCTCATGTTTACATATACAGTATACAACATATGTATTATACAATCAAACATATCCTAACAATACATAAACCCCTACCGATACGTCACACCTAGCAATTGGTTCACACCAAGCATTTGTTCACACCAAGCACCTCACACCTAGCCAACATTTCACACCTAGCAATCACATCCCAATACCCCGCAGGCTTAATCATAATAACAGCACATAACACATCACAGAGCTATTAACTACCACATTAGGTATACAATACACATAGTACACATACGTACACAATATCCATCAGAGTTAGTGTTACAGTACGCGAACGTACTTACACCAATAGTACATAAACACACAACAGATCATCAAACAACATATACGCATACGATAAACATCAGCGTTAAGGTTACCAAGACGCGAACGTACCTTCTTTGACGGTATTCTGGCACGTTTTATGGAAAACGGTCGCTTTGACAGAAAACAGCGAAACGTCCTGTCGGACAGCGTAACGGCAGCAAACTAGGATTTCTGACGTCCTATAAGAGCAATATCACTTCCATTAGTGATTTGACACAATAATCGGCATTTTAGGTAAAAATTACCATTTTGCCCTTCTACCCCTAATTGGCGGAATTTCGCAAAGATTTCGTTACTCGACAAATTTTCTTCCGAAATTTTGCGAACTTCGACGCAACTATGATTTTCGAAAATAATGACTAAAATAGCCCTCCCATATGATACCCAATCATACTTGAAAATTTAAAGGCTATTCTAGCATTACTACCCCTACTTTTGAAAGAGCTATAAAAACTACAACTTTTCGGTACTCGATCCCTACCAAGTTTTTACCTCGTCAGGCATTTTTCAATGCAATGAGGCCTAAAAACAATAGTAGGAATCTCATTCCCTACTTCCTAAAACTATCTAACAATTCTACTATCTTTCGAACTAAAAACTAAAGATCGAAAGACTTACCCGTTGAAGACTTTCCGGACAATTCTGCAGGGCTTCGCTGCACAATTCCCCCAGAGCTCCTTTCTCTTCTTTCTCAGCCAAAAATTTCGGCCAAGAGAAGGAAGAAAAGGTGTGAAATTTCTCAAGGGGAAGGCATCTATTTATAGGCAAAAACAAGGGCCTTGTTTGGCAAATTTAAGGCTTTGTTTGGAAAATCAAAAACCCTTTAATTGCAACTTGTTCAACCATTTTCCCCGATCGGTACCCGATTCGCGTGATTTCGGAGAATTCACAAAATTCTGGATTTACAACTCTGAAGACATGTTCTCACTTAGCAGAAATGTCCAAGTTAACCTAAATTTTGATTCCATATAGGCCTCCAACAGTCCAGTTGAAGTTTTCTCGAAAAACGTGTCCGAACGTGTCCGGTGTCAGAATTCGTTTTCGGAACTACCAATCTCTTGGAAATAATTCACTGATTCCAAATATGTCAAAATAAATTCAAACCCATTCCTAAATGTTGAGTTAGAATTTATTTTCCTTATTTCCAAAAATATGCCTATATGCATTTTTCCCTATTTCGTTTTATTAGGAAATGCACAAACGGCCTCGGAATTAACTTAGGAAGAGTATAACGGAAGACAAGATTCCACCGATCCTTATTTTCCTTGACTCTGGAATTCCCATTCCTAGATCTCTAGATAGGATCCGTTTCCTAATTTTCATTTTACTATTCATCATATTTCACTTTAATTAATTATATTAATATAATAATTGCAAGTTGCAAAAATTATTTTCCATTTCTTTTTCATTTTTTTTTTATTTTCTGCCCAATTTTTCGTTTTTTTTTATACTTATTTTTGATTTAATTATTTAATTAATTATTTAATTAATTAAATAATTATTTTTACATAATTTTTACAAAAGTTTCCTATTGGTCCATTCTTGCATTTAGGCTTAAAAATACCTAAACTCAACTATTTTTCTCCAAAATTTCCAATTAATTAGTAAATATATTTTTACTAATTTTAAACCTTTCTCCACTCATTTTTGAGCTTTACATAATCATCTCTCGAATTTTCCTTGCTTATGCTTAAGTAATTAGCCCAATATTACTTAATTACTTTCTTATCAATAGTTGATAATTTTCTTAATTATCACACCTCATTACCTCATAACTTTTATCTTGACACATTTGTTTCCATGTGTTACGTATTATCTTAGTATCTACGGGGGTATTACGGTCATTTCAATGCTTTTTGGGTATTCTTCTACAATTTCTCCAAGTTTGTAACTTAATAAATTACCTAAATTAGGGACAATATCTTTCCCTATTTCAAATAGATTTTTACTTGCCTCTTTTATAGCTTTCGCAGGTATTTATAACCCATAATGTGTTTAGGGACCTATTTGCAAATTCCCAAACGTTTTAGGGACCTAATTGCAAACTATCTAATTTCAAGGGAAATTACCCTAACAACAAGGTAAACTTAATACAAGGTGTTTGAGACCTCATATCCACCTATTTTCAATAGGTATATTTCCCAATTTTTGATATTTACCCTAAGTGTGATTTTTAGGGTATTACATTTCTCCCCGTTAAACAAAATTTCGTCCTCGAAATTTGCACTATACTATCTAAACTTCGTACGAACTAAAATCCGTTCTACTCGGACTTTGGACTATACGCGTCGAGTCTTTATTTCGTCTGCCTGCTACTCCTCCTGGTGATCGAAAATTCGCTTTGGTTTGACTACTACGATCTTGTCATATTGTACCTTGATATATGATGTTTCCCGTGGTTCCCATACACCGCGGTTAACACCACAAATACCAAAATGTCTCCATGGTTCCCATACACCATGTTAACACAAGATTATCAAAATGTCTCCATGGTTCCCATACACCATGACAACATAAGATACCTCCTACTCAATGACATGATCACGGTAGAAAGATAACGAAGAAACACGGAATACTTCACGAAGATGGTTCACGTACCATACGATTTAGTTGAATAACTAACACATAGTTCATGCAACGCATAGAGAAAATTCCTTACTAAGAGAGATAGTACCTTGGACTCTCTCTGGAAGTTCTCTGTCCATTGTATCGTTCAGCACATACATTCGGCCTGGGTTCTGTGGCCTGAATCCTGCAGGTTTCTCAGGACAGTCTGCGATGAAGTGTCCCGGCTTCCGACATTTGTAGCAAATCCGCCTCCTATCACAGTCCACACCAGGATGGTAGTTCCCGCATTTTGGACATGGTCGGGTTTCCGGCATTCTTGGGTTATTACGCTGCCCATTTTGGAATGGCCTCTTGCTGTCTCTTTGAGAGTCATTCCATGGTGCTTCTCTCTTCCGTGAGGAGTTTTCACGGCTGACCTCGCTACGACCTGCGTTGTTGTTGTTGAAGTTTCTGGATTTCTGAAATCCTTTCAAATTTCGTTCATTCATCCTACAAGTTTCCACAGCACTAGTCAAATCTTGGAATCGTTGAGACATGAGTCTTTCACCAATTTCATACTTCAGCCCGTGGATTAGTATGTTCACCATACTCCTTTCATCATTGCCCTTCCGCAGTGCGGTGAGTATCGAGATAGATTGGTGAATCGGGCGTAGTAGTCGTCGAAAGATTCCCTTGTCCCTGTCGGATATGGAGAAATTCTGACTCCTTGTTCATTTGTACAGAAGGAGGAAAATACTGCTCATGGAACTTCTCCAGAAATTTCTCCCATGTCACGGGACAGTAACGTGTCTGTAAGGTTGTTGCTATGACTTCCCACCAACGATCTGCGTCTCCTTCTAACTGATAGATTGCCAGTTCAGCCTTGCGATTTTCAGGGCATTCAATTACTTTGAAAATCTTTTCCAATCTCTTGAGCCAATCCTCTGCTAAGTCTAGTTTACCCCGAAAAGCTGGTGGTTTCACTTGCGTAACGTGTGACCCAATATTGTGTGGTCCGCACAATTCTCCCTTGTCGAGGGGGTGACCGTGATCTGTCAGACTCTTCTTCATGTTCCTCATCATTTTGCTCTTCCTCTTCCTCCTCTTCTTCATCATCATTTTCTTCTTCTTCATTCTCTTCCTCTTCCTCAGCTTGTCGTTCTTGTATTTGCCTTTGTCTTTCTTGTCTTTCAGCTATGAGATCATCTATCAGAGCCCTCTGCTCCTGGAGAGTTCTTCTCAGTTCCTGTATCTCATTATGCTCCGGTTGATTCAGTATTTGATTTGGGTCATGATCAGGTATCGGTCCTACTCGAGGTTGTCTGCCTCGTCCTCTGCCTCGGCCTCTGGGTACTCCGGCTCCTCTCAAATTTGCCATGTCTCGTTCTTTTCCTTTATTAGGGAAAAAGTTAGATACAGGGGAACATTTCGCATATCGTAGATTTTCTCGCACTAGTATCTATACCGCACCTAGGCTCTATCGTACTTATAGACTTTATCGCACATATCGTACATAGAATTTACTCGACACATAGACTTTATCGCACTTAGTATTTTCTACACATAGTCTTTGCTATCCGCAGTTTTCACACCATAAACAAATAGACACTCGCAACGTTTCCTTCGTCAGATTATCGTTGGTTCTTTCTACTCAACAACAGTACGGAGAAAATAATGAAAAGTGGATCAAATCCAGTTTCCATAAGAGTACGGAAATGCGTAATGAAATTTCTCCGATAGAAGTTCTCAACATGGGTCTAATACCGCATGTACTAGGATAGAATTACCGCCCAGTGCAACCGGCGATTAGCGAGGTATCAGAGACTGATATCAGAGTTATCAGAGTGAGTTATCAGAATTCGTGTCAGAACTGATTTTCAAGATCCATGATCTCCCGGGTTGTCAAAGTGGTCGTCGATAGGCGACTTTATCAGGGTTATCAGTGGTATCAGTGGTATCAGGGGTATCCGGGTTATCAAGGGTATCAGGGTTATCAGATACTGATATCAGAATTATCAGAACTATCTGATGTCGGCATAAGCACGGGTGATGGATTCACCGGCTCAGGTTGATGTGATGCACCGACAGAGGGTGGTACATCGGTTCATGATACCAAATGTAACGTCCCGACTTTTCACAAGCAGTATAAATTTTTTTTTTCAAACAAACATCATTTGAAAACATCAGAGTAGAGCATTTGAGCGGAAGAGTAACTGATATATATTTATAAACTGCCGTAAGTCTGGCTGGTTACAACTACGGTACAGTAACCGAGTATTTCAAAAACAGATAATAACAAAAGGAAAGACTTCCACCGGAACATCGAAAGGAAGTCTTCAGCCAGGCCTTCTACTCGGGCTGCTTGCCTCTCTCCTCGGTCCTTTGTCCTCCGGAGCTTGACGCTATGTTAAGAGCTGAGATCCGCACCGGATCTCATGTAACGGTTAACCTCATGTTTACATATACAGTATACAACATATGTATTATACAATCAAACATATCCTAACAATACATAAACCCCTACCGATACGTCACACCTAGCAATTGGTTCACACCAAGCATTTGTTCACACCAAGCACCTCACACCTAGCCAACATTTCACACCTAGCAATCACATCCCAATACCCCGCAGGCTTAATCATAATAACAGCACATAACACATCACAGAGCTATTAACTACCACATTAGGTATACAATACACATAGTACACATACGTACACAATATCCATCAGAGTTAGTGTTACGAAGACGCGAACGTACTTACACCAATAGTACATAAACACACAACAGATCATCAAACAACATATACGCATACGATAAACATCAGCGTTAAGGTTACCAGTACGCGAACGTACCTTCTTTGACGGTATTCTGGCACGTTTTATGGAAAACGGTCGTTTTGACAGAAAACAGCGAAACGTCCTGTCGGACAGCGTAACGGCAGCAAACTAGGATTTCTGACGTCCTATAAGAGCAATATCACTTCCATTAGTGATTTGACACAATAACTGGCATTTTAGGTAAAAATTACCATTTTGCCCTTCTACCCCTAATTGGCGGAATTTCGCCAGCACTTCGTTACTCTGACAAATTTTCTTCCCGAAATTTTGCCAGAACTTCGACGCAACTATGATTTTCGAAAATAATGACTAAAATAGCCCTCCCATATGATACCCAATCATACTTGAAAATTTAAAGGCTATTCTAGCATTACTACCCCTAATTTTGAAAGAGCTATAAAAACTACAACTTTTCGGTACTCGATCCCTACCAAGTTTTTACCTCGTCAGGCATTTTTCAATGCAATGAGGCCTAAAAACAATAGTAGGAATCTCATTCCCTACTTCCTAAAACTATCTAACAATTCTACTATCTTTCGAACTAAAAACTAAAGATCGAAAGACTTACCCGTTGAAGACTTCCGGACAATTCTGCAGGGCTTCGCTGCACAATTCCCCAGAGCTCCTTTCTCTTCTTTCTCACCAAAAATTTCGGCCAAGAGAAGGAAGAAAAGGTGTGAAATTTCTCAAGGGGAAGGCATCTATTTATAGGCAAAAACAAGGGCCTTGTTTGGCAAATTTAAGGCTTTGTTTGGAAAATCAAAAACCCTTTAATTGCAACTTGTTCAACCATTTTCCCGATCGGTACCCGATTCGCGTGATTTCGGAGAATTCACAAAATTCTGGATTTACAACTCGAAGACATGTTCTCACTTAGCGAAATGTCCAAGTTAACCTAAATTTTGATTCCATATAGGCCTCCAACAGTCCAGTTGAAGTTTTCTCGAAAAACGTGTCCGAACGTGTCCGGTGTCAGAATTCGTTTTCGGAACTACCAATCTCTTGGAAATAATTCACTGATTCCAAATATGTCAAAATAAATTCAAACCCATTCCTAAATGTTGAGTTAGAATTTATTTTCCTTATTTCCAAAAATATGCCTATATGCATTTTTCCCTATTTCGTTTTATTAGGAAATGCACAAACGGCCTCGGAATTAACTTCCGGAAGAGTATAACGGAAGACAAGATTCCACTGATCCTTATTTTTCCTTGACTCTGGAATTCCCATTCCTAGATCTCTAGATAGGATCCGTTTCCTAATTTTCATTTTACTATTCATCATATTTCACTTTAATTAATTATATTAATATAATAATTGCAAGTTGCAAAAATTATTTTCCATTTCTTTTTCATTTTTTTTTAATTTTCTGCCCAATTTTTCGTTTTTTTTTTATACTTATTTTTGATTTAATTAATTATTTAATTAATTAAATAATTATTTTTACATAATTTTTACAAAAGTTTCCTATTGGTCCATTCTTGCATTTAGGCTTAAAAATACCTAAACTCAACTATTTTTCTCCAAAATTTCCAATTAATTAGTAAATATATTTTTACTAATTTTAAACCTTTCTCCACTCATTTTTGAGCTTTACATAATCATCTCTCGAATTTTCCTTGCTTATGCTTAAGTAATTAGCCCAATATTACTTAATTACTTTCTTATCAATAGTTGATAATTTTCTTAATTATCACACCTCATTACCTCATAACTTTTATACTGACACATTTGTTTCCATGTGTTCGTATTATCTTAGCATCTACGGGGTATTACGGTCATTTCAATACCTTTTGGGTATTCTTCTACAATTTCTCCAAGTTTGTAACTTAATAAATTACCTAAATTAGGGACAATATCTTTCCCTATTTCAAATAGATTTTTACTTGCCTCTTTTATAGCTTTCGCAGGTATTTATAACCCATAATGTGTTTAGGGACCTATTTGCAAATTCCCAAACGTTTTAGGGACCTAATTGCAAACTATCTAATTTCAAGGGAAATTACCCTAACAACAAGGTAAACTTAATACAAGGTGTTTGAGACCTCATATCCACCTATTTTCAATAGGTATATTTCCCAATTTTTGATATTTACCCTAAGTGTGATTTTTAGGGTATTACACAAGTTAGATTTTATACTTTATTTTCTTATTGCGCAAAAAATGACATCGTTTTCAATTTTTATAAAAAAAAATGGTATTCCATCATATTTACACTTCAGTAACTTTGTTTTGTTAAATCATATACGATTTTTTATATATAAATATTCTATATATTTGTGGACTATTGTTTTCTTATTTAAACATTATTTTAATTATGATTTTTTTAATCTGGGTTATGACATCCGTTTTAGAATAATTTTTTTGAACAAGTTTTAGAAACAAAAAATTAAAACAAAATCTATTTAAATTATTATTTTGAAAAATTTATCTAAAATGGTGAATGGTGAAAAGAATAATTTACTTTATGAGCATAAGTATAATTATTGAAAATATATTTAATGTTCCTTTCTAGTTTCTTAGAATAAAAGGTAACAAAACATTAAAAAAAAAACATTTTTCCACTTTGTTTTCAGAACAAATTTTAACATTTTTGTCTCTCAGAATATATATTCGAAAAATAATTTTCAATGCGTGTTTTTTACTTTTAAAATTATCAAAATAAAAAGGTTAGTTTGTGTTATGAATATAAAGTTTATATTGATGTTCATATCTCTATTATTTCCTATTGTCCCTCTATTATCTCCTATAGGCTATAATCATGAAATTCGTTTAATTGTGATTGGAAAGTTGTGCCTATAAATAGAAGGTATAAATTATGTATTTTGTACCCTAGATAGCAAACCAGATTTTTTTTGGCATTAGGATTCTCTACACATTCTTCCTCTTTCTCATCATTTTTCCCTTTAATTATTTTATAACAGTTTGGAAATTCTTCCTTTTTAATTTTGATTTCCAGTCAAACTCAATCATTCTCACCTAATATTCCCTTTGATCCATAATATATATAAGAAGTTTTTTAGAAGAAAATTTTGGTCCAAAATAGAAGAAGCTAACATGATAATTAATGATTGTTTCCCCCATTTTACCCTTGCAGGAGGGAGAGAAATAGGTGACACGTATTAAATATTCATATTTGAAAATCACATTCTTTAATAAGAGAATAATAGGTAAATTTTACAAACTCCTGTTCAAAATATAAGAACCAAATAACTAAATTTCTCAATTCAAAATGTTAGTTAAAATTGGTTAAAGAAAATAAATATGTAAATTGTAAAATAAATATAACTTACTTTTCTAAGAAATTACTGTTTATGCAGAGGATGAGTGGGAGAGAAAATTAGTGGAAAAAGAGATGAAAGAGAAGGAGTGGAAAGAATATATGAGAGATGCATATAATTTATTAGGAGTAAAATTAGAAAAAAGGCATTAAATGATGAGACAAGAACAAAATGAATCTTATATAAAAAACCACACCACTTCATAAGTTTAGCTCTCATATTTTGAACGGGAGGAGTATCTACTTGAAACACATTAAATTACTTAACTAATATTCCTCAGTTTGAGTGAATATAATTTGACCGGAGGGAGTATGCTTTATTTATGGACGTTTACTTGCATGTTTCATTTAATTTTGTTTTGGATCAAACTGATCCAACAGGCAATCTGCTGAAGGATTAAGAACCTTTGCCACTTGCCACCATCTTTGGCTCGTTGGAAGAAAGAATGACCTTGCAATGTATGAAATGATACACCTAGGCGCACTGGTCGTCCCTTCCCCGCCGGCGCCACTCTCGTTTTCACGCTGAAGTCCACTCACTTCCTGGCAATTTGCAATTTAGTTGACCAAAGAAGGAGAAGATTAAAAAAAAAAAAAAAAAGATGGTGGACGATATTTATAGGTTTCTCCTACATGGACCAAATGTCACATGCTATTTATTTATTTTGGTTTTTTTTTTCTAATAAAAAAAATTGATGATTTGAATTTGTTTTTATTTTAGTTTTGTTCCCTTATATTTCAAAATAGAGGTTTTGATCCATAAAATTTCATTTCCTTAAAAACCTTGGTCCTTCATTATATATACTTTAAAAAAAGCTAGACCATTTTGCTTCTTGAGGGACCAAAACCTATGGTTTGAAGCTTAAGGGACTAAAACAAAATATTAATAAATTTAAATGGTTAAAGATTATGTTAACCCTTATTTTTTTCCTTTTTGTTAACGTTGCATGCTCATCTACAATATCCAATGTGGAAATTCTCATGTAAATCCATTATATTTCACTAATTTTCACATACTAAGAAATGAAAATTTAGTCATTAAATATCTTTTATCCGGTCCTAAAACTCATTTCTTTTTTAATTCAATTTTTCATTCAAGTAAGAATTTTTGGTTAAAAAATATTACTTTTAAGAACGGATCTTTTACAGTATCCGGTAATAAAAGTTCCCTCTTTTCAATGAATGATTCAGAGAGTCTCTTCGGCATCCACACAAACTTCCCAACTAGGCGTCTCCTCGTATTCTGAGGAACTATGCGTCTCCTCATTAATGTTTCCGGCGTATCACATTGTTGAGTATGAGTTCTCTATTTAAACCCGTTGTTACTTTACTTTCTTCACATTCATCTCCATCTCCTCCTACAACCTCCACTGTAATGGCTCATCCACTACCACGAGGTCCTCCTGTTGGGATCGTACATGCAGCAAAGTAAAAAACTTTTACGAATCTGATAAGTATATATTTTATAATTAAATAGGTGTATATTTTAGGATATAAGTAGTTGGATTTGTTAATATTATATACCTATTTAATTATATTTTGTATACTTTTCCATCAAACTAAGGATCAAAGAATAAATCGACATAAAATCTACTCATATCCCATTTTTATTGTGTAGGAGATTTTACCATATATATGTGCAAAAGGATGAGATTTTGGAAGATTGAAACCGTGGAACACAAGAAGAAGAAAAAAAAAGAACTTGGGGCACAAGTTATATAACTAAAGATGAAAGAAAGAATTGATCAGAGATATGGTGATTTGAGACGTGGGCCCACGGGAATCAAATAAAGGAATCCATTATGAAGCAGATCACGCAAAAAGGGGGAATGACCTAAGGGAATTGATATATATTAGGAAGGAAATTACTATATATTGGGGGGAGCAGCGCATAAAAATTATCTCGGACAAAGAAGCAAAGACGGAAAAAAAAACGCCCGAAAAGAGAAGGAGCAGCGCAAGAAATTGGGAGGAAGTCATACGGCAAAGCATCAAGACGCGAGGATTCAGAGTCGTGCAGATCAAAGAGAACGAGACGTGGAGCATATTTAGAGAAAGGAAGCAGACGCACAAAGGACAATTTTACTGCCATCTCTTCTATGTGTTCTTCCTCTTCCCTTCACTTTATTGAATCTGAACTCCTTATTTTTGTTATGGATTTTGTTATAGCCATGTGTGGCTAATTCTCTTTTCAACCTAGAGAACCTATGAATTTGTTTGGGTTCTAGAGATTATTCCCACGATTAGTTTTGTTTAATTTAATTCAGTTTATTTAATCCTGTGTTTATTGCTATTGCTTAGTGAGTGGCCACCATTGAGCATGTTTTGGGGATTTAGGGTTGAACTTGGAAGAGGGAATCCTAAATTGACCTTGGGATTAAATAATGTGGAATTAGGTTTAAATTTAATGTGAAATTAGGTTTTAATCTAATTTGCGTTTAGGATAGGAATATACCTAGAAGCTCCGCATAATCAAATTAGAGTGAGCCCGATTTAAAATGCATCTTATTTAGTTGTGTGAGGCATTGCATAATTAATTAAGGTAGGTATATAAGTGGACCGGAAGGCATTTATAGACATTAATACTCTAGATTAGCTGATTAAGTTAAGGCGAAATTAATTTAGTGGGGATAAAATTTAGGAAACAAACAAGGGATTAGGGACTCTAGGTTGTACTTCTTGATATTGGAATTTGCTCTTTTGTGAAAAGTCTTTTGCTATTATTAGTTCTTATTACTTTTCTTCTTATTTTTTAAAACACTTCTGACTCGCTCAACTTAAACGAAACAAGGAAATTTAATATCTAATCGCTAGTTAGATTGAGTCCTCGTGGGAACGATACTTTTCTCATCACTCTATTACTTGATACGACCCGTACACTTGCGGAGTCTATAGGCTGTAAAGTTTTTCCCTATCAGAATCCCATCAGAGGATCGCTCAACGACGTTTAAATCAAGGTTAAGAATCCGAATCATACCTATGTCGAACTATTTGAACTGGTGGGCTACCTTCTCGATCAGCAGAAGTCGACTCTTCAAATCGCTTTCCTCTACCGGTATCCACACGAACAGCCTTCAGAAACACGAACGAAAGCGTGCTAGCGCCTCTGAACTGTGCGTCTCTCTATTCTATTTCTCTCTAGGGTTTCTCACGGCTTTTCTAATACGCTCGACAAAAAGCCCCGTCGGTTTTTCTAAACCTAGCAGGCGTATTATATTCAAAATTAATCCTCATTAATTTGAATTTTGAATTTTGAATCTGGATTAAAAATATATATTAATTAAATCTATCTTATAGATCTAATCTAATCTATTTATTTAATCCAAATTAAAAGCCTTTCCGATTTAATTTATCTCTATAAATTAAATCCGAGAAATAATTTCTATCCATTTAATTAAATCTGAGATACTATATCTCAATTTAAATTAAATGATATCTTTATTCAAAAATTAAATTGAGATTCAATATCTCTATTTGTTTTAGATATTTAATTTATCAAATAAATTAAATACAAACAAATGTTATATAATAATATTATAATCTTCATTAAATAATATTATTATATTAATTTCGAATTTAATATATATATATATATATATAATATTCATCCTAGACTAAATACATTATTCATTAAATCTTAAACATATATAAGATTCGATGAATCTGGACACATTTGCTTGTGTTGGGCTATTCTTGTGTGCGACCCTGCAGGCCCACATGAGATTGGCAGTGGGCCAATACTGTACCAGCCCACAAGTCGCAAGCGGTCTCTAGCAAGACATTGTGACTACCCAATTCATATGGGGATCAATGATACGATACAACCTATCGTACAACCATGTCACGTCCCTTTTGTCACGTGATAATTTGGTCAAGGATGAGGCATGGAGAATGTCAACTTCCTGTTCTTGACCATTACTTTCTCGATTCTTGAGTAGTCTAATTGAAATGGAAACTCCTTTCCATCGTAGTATGGCCATACATTTCTCAGACTCACTCATCGAGGGGCCCAGTATGATCTCTCTACAAATGTGAGGGACAAATTCCATCTTGACCATTCACATTCCTCTGCATGAAAACCACTGATCCCGATCATAGCCTTTATCATCACCCGGTCAAAGGTGACTTTTGACTAAGTCAAAGATCAGCGACTCATCATGTAGGAATCCATGATGATCTCAGGTCGACGGGCGTTGTGACGTGGTTATACATGAGAAAAGCTTATGATTTATTCCATGCAGCTTTCTCATAGTGGGTCGGTCCAGCACCTTGTACTCTTACAAGTGCCTATGACTTTGACTCATATCTTCATACTCATCAAAGTCATGCTGATCTTATTTCATCTTCGCTCCCGTGGAGATGACCGACCAGGGATATTTAGGATAATCTATAAGATATATCCAAGGATCAGTTATCACTATAAACATGCAAATGAAATGATAACTAAAGGAGAATACTTTAAATAACATTAACGTTTAAAGTACAATTACTTGCCCCTAGGGCATAATTTCCAACAGACTCCCACTTGCACTAGGTGCAATCATTAATTACCCTAATTCCCATTGCCCTAACATGACGCTCATGTTTTACTTGTGTAAGCGGCTTAGAAAGAGGATCAGCGACATTATTTTCTCCTGATACTTTGCATAATTTTTGTATCACCTCTATCATTGATTTCTCTGATGAGATGAAATCGCGTGAGTATATGCTTGGTCCTTTGATGTCACTTAGGCTCCTTGGTCTGAGCAATAGCGCTGCTATTGTCATAGAACAAGTCTATTGGATTTGAGATGGTAGGAACCACCCCTAGTTCATTAATAAACTTACTAATCCAAAAGGCGTCCTTAGCTGCATCCGATGCTGCTATATACTCAGCTTCTGTTGCAAAATCAGCTACAGTGCTCTGCTTAGAGCTCTTCCAGCTTACTGCACCACCATTAGAAATGAATACATATCTAGATTGCGATCTTAGATCATCTTGATCAGTTTGGAAACTCGCATCTGTGTAACCTGTCACACAGAGCTCATCTTCCAATCCACCATATACCAAGAATAAGTTCTTAGTCCTTCTTAAGTACTTTAGGATATTCTTGACAGCAGTTCAATGACCCTCACCGGGATCTTGTTGATATCTTCTGGTCATACTCAAGGAAAATGAGACATCTGGTCGAGTACATATCATGGCATAAATGATAGATCCAATGGTGGATGCATATGGAGTCTTACTCATGCGGTCTCTTTGATCTTGTGTACTAGGACACAAATCCTTACTGAGATGAATGCCATGAGACATGGGCATATAACCCCTTTTGGAATCCTGCATGCTGAATCTATGCAGTATCTTGTCTATGTTTGTGCTCTGACTTAGACCTATCAGCCTCTTGGATCTATCTCTATAGATCCTTATCCCAAGGATGTAAGTGGCTTCGCCTAAATCTTTCATTGAGAAATACTTTCCTAACCAAGACTTGACTCTCTACAAGGTAGGAATGTCATTCCCAATGAGTAGGATGTCATCGACATAAAGCACTAGAAATACAAACGTGCTCCTACTAACCTTCTTGTAAACACAAGGTTCATCAATGTTTTGAATGAATCCAAACTCTTTGACTACTTCAGCAAAACGATGATTCCAACTCCGAGATGTTTGCTTCAATCCATAAATGGACCTTTGAATCTTACAAACTTTACTAGAGTCCTCTGACGCACAAAACCCTTAGGTTGTGTCATGTACACATCCTCAAGCAGCTTTCCGTTGAGGAAGGTTGTTTTGACGTTCATCTACCATATTTCATAGTCATAATATGATGCAATGGCAAGAAGGATTATGATTGATTTGACCATTGCAATTGGGGAAAAGGTTTCATCATAGTCCACACCATGAGTTTGAGTGAATCCTTTTTCCACCAGCCGTGCCTTGAAGACATTTACTTTGCCATCCATGTCAGTTTTCTCTTTGAAAACCCACTTGCACCCAATGGTTTTTACACCTTCAGGTGGATTGACTAAGGTCCATACCTTATTGTCGTACATGGATTTCATTTCAGACTTCATGGCACTAAGTCATCTTTCAGAGTTGGGTCCCACCACGGCTTATAGATAGGTAGTTGGCTCATTCTGCTCAATGAGCAAAACATCACGAAATCCAGTAATCAGAAATCCATATCTCTGAGGCTGTAGCCGTGTTCTATCGGACCTTCGTGGGCCTTGTGTTACTTGAGTAGGCTCAACAACTTGTTGTGAGTCTTCTCCATTTTTCATCTGTGGTTCTATGTTGTCTTGTGGCTCTCGAACTTCTTCGAGGTACACCTTACTCCCACTGGCTCTTTTAGAGATGAACTCTTTCTCCAAAAGGACACCATTCCGAATAACAAACACTTTGTGATCGGTAGGATTGTAGACATAGTATCCTTTAGTTTCCTTAGGATACCCCACAAAAAGGCATTTTGAGGATCTGGATGATAATTTATCAGAGGCTTAGTGTTTAACGTAAACCTCACATCCCCAAATTTCAGGAAAGGACAAATTGGGTTTCTTCCAGTCCATATCTCATATGGTGTCTTTTCAACTGCCTTTGACGGAACACGATTCAGTGTGAACGCAGCTGTTTCTAGGGCATGGCCCCAAAAGGAAGGAGGAAGATCTGTTTGACTCATCATAGATCGAACCATATCTAATAAAGTTTGATTCCTCCGCTCAGAAACACCATTCCATTGAGGTGTTCCTGGAGGAGTAAGTTGTGAGATAATCCCACAACTCCTAAGATGGTCAATGAACTCTTGGCTCAAATATTCACCACCCCGATCAGATCGAAGGGCTTATTCTTAACTATGTTTAATCAGTTTGTTAGTGAGTTTCAGATGTTTTTAGACAGGATTAAATGGAGATGAAACAAAAAGCATAAAGCATGTCAGCACATTAAATGCAAAAGTGCATAAACTTGCATGCTTTTGGGAAAACATTCTCCACACGTTTTGGAGAAGTTAATGCTTGCCTTCTACATCCAGTAAACTGCTCTTCCAACGGATTAAAAGTCAGAATGTCAATTCTGATTATCTGCCAAGCTGGATTAACCAAAGAGTAGAGAGAGAAGAAGACCAAAGCTTCATCTAATCAGCTCCCAACATCACCAACGGTTATAATTGGGATTACAACGGTCAATTAATGTTCTCTACCTATAAATAGAGATGCATTCAAGTCTTCTCAACAACCAACCTGTGCAAGAACGAAAATTAAGATAGTTTCATTTACTCTTTAAGTTTTCTTGTGAAAGTATCTGTTGATGCATTTATTCCTCAGTGATTATCATATCTACTCTTAGAGAGAGTTTTCTTGATTGTAAATCATTATTGTAAAGTTATCTCAAGTCAGGGGACTTGGAGATTGGGTTATTGATTACAACTTGTAAGGGGGAGTAAGTTCTAGAGAGAGAATTACTCTTGAGTGCAGAGTGTGTAATCAATCTTGATAGTGAGAAATCCCAGAGAGTCTGGGGACTGGACGTAGGTCAAGTTGTTGGACCGAACCAGTATAAATCCTTGTGTCTTGCTTCTTCTCCTTATACTCTGTTTTACTTTAATTTTCTATCCGAAAAACAGAGCTTATCAAAAAGTTTTTGAGAATCCCCAATTCACCCCCTCTTGGGATTCAAGCTCCACTTTCAGGTTCAAGTCAAATGATTTGAATCCGACCTACCTATGGCATTGTCGTCTAGGCCATATAGATGAGAAACACATTTCGAAACTCCATCAAGATGGATTTCTTAACTCATTTGATTTTGAATCATTTGATACATGTGAGTCTTGTTTATTGGGAAAGATGAAAAAGGTGCCTTTTACTGGGCACAGTGAGAGAGCCACTGATTTATTGGGCCTCATACATACCAATGGGTGTGGACCAATGAATACATCTTCCAGAGGGGGTCATTTGTACTTCATTACATTAATAGACGATTTTAGTAGATATGGGTATATCTATCTAATGAAACAAAAGTCTGAATCTTTTGAAATGTTCAAAATATTCCAAAACAAAGTGCAAACCCAACTTGGCAAAACTCGAGTTTTCAATCCAAACTCGAGTTTTCTCTTTACAGAGACAAACATCGCGATTTGGCATTTTGGACAAGTCTTGTGAATAGTGCAAAACTCGAGTCATTAAGTGACTAACTCGAGTTTTGGACTCTTAGATCTAAAATCATGTTTTAGTCCAAAAGCTTAAAACTGGAGTTTCCAAAACATAACTCGAGTTTTCAAAGGTTCAAAATAGGCAGAGCTCTCTGCCTGGCCAAAACTCGAGTTTCCAAATATTAACTCGAGTTTTCATACTCTTTGAAAACTTTGGAAACTTCTCTGTATGTCTGAAACTCGAGTTTTCAACCAAAACTCGAGTTTTCTCTCTTATGAAAAAACGTTAAGAAACTTAGTCAAATTGAACAAAGGGAGTTTTTACAAGGTCAGAGAAGAGCATTGTTCTCAGGGGATGGAAACTCGAGTTTTCAAACCCAAACTCGAGTTTTCATGAACTACAAAAATCCTGGAGAACTTTCTGTAAACCCTAAACTCGAGTTTCCCATGGAAACTGGAGTTTTGGTTTCTTTGAAAAACTTCGTTACTCTCTGTCTTGTCAAAACTCGATTTTTCAAAATCAAACTCAAGTTTGCCTTGTTTGTGAAAAACTCGAATGCTCTCTGTATGACCAAAACTCGAGTTTTCGATCCAAACTCGAGTTTTCTTTCTTTATAAAAATCTGAGCATTTTTCTGTCAGGCCAAAACTCGAGTTTCCAAACTGAAAGTCGAGTTTGCCTTAGACAGTAAGTTTTTCAACTTACAAAGACAAACTTCTTCTGTGTTTACAATTGTCCGTTATCATCAAAACCAATTGAGAACTAACATTCTCCCCCGTTTTGATGATGACAACACTTGTAAACCAGAGATTCTTCATTTTAAAGATTTTGAGTTTTAAGGAAAAATTTTCACCAGAAGGTTTAAGGTATGTCATGATAGTTTTGTAATTGAATGAATTTAGCACAGAGATATAGCAGAAGCGATTCATAATATGACATAATTGAACTATTGCATTTCATTCAACACAGAGTGCATAGCAGCAACATACAAAACAGAAATGCAAGATTACAATATTTGCAAACTAGAGATTCAAAGCAAGAATAAAATATCTAAACTCATATCTAAACTCTTCTTCCTTCAACTCAAGCTTGTTGCTCCTTTGAATCAGTTTCTTTCTCTGGTTCTTCTCCCCCTTTGTCATCAACAAAAGAGGATGGAGCTGAGATCGAAGGTTCAGAGGAAGGGGTAGAGATTTTGACAGTGGTGGCAGGGGATGGAGTTGGGATTGGTGGAACAAGTGGGGTATGGAGAATCTCAGTGGTTGGGGAAGATACAGGGTCAGAAGAAGGTGCTATAGGAGTGGTGAAAGCAAAAGAAGGTGAAAGAGGAGGGGAAGAGGATTCAGTTGGCATGCCAGTAGGAGTCCCAAATCCAGAAGCAGAACCCATGTTAGACTTGTTGATAAAGGCAGTCAAGCGATTGTTCATGTGCTCCTGAGATACCAGTAAGGTAGCCAATGAAGCATCGTGATCGACCAAGTGATTCTTCATATTGGATAGCTCGATCTTCATGGCATCCTGAGTAGCAATCATTGATGAATTGCTTTGCATCATCACTGTGCACAATCAGTTGACTTCATCTGTGATGCCGGTAGTCATATCCTCAACAGCTTTGTCTACAATTGCTTGAACCCAAGCATCAAAATCTGATGGAAGAGATGATTGTGGAGGGGCAGATTGAGCTTCCTGAGTTCGGGATCGAGGAGGTGCCCGAGATTTGCCTGATCCCTCAGCTTCAAATGTGATTCGCATTAAATTGAGTTGAGCCTTACCAAAAACTGTAGGGGTCTTCATGGAGTCAGGAGCACCCACATACCAAATTTTGTGGTAGAAAAGGATGACAGACACAAGAGAAGGAAAAGGAATATGGGAAAGCTTTCGAGAGGAAAATTTAAAATTAACCATCTCTTGGAAGATCCAATGGCCTATATTGAGGGGAACCTTATTGACTAGGAGAGCAAAATTAGAATAGTCCTTAGAAGCAAAATGTGTGAAATTTCCACCTTTTTGAATCATGTTCCTAGAGTAGATATACCATAGGACACGATGAAGTGGAGGCATAGAGACATGAGAGAAGGTCAAATTAACCAATTGATTTTCAGGAATAGGCTCATTGGGTCTAAGAATTTTGAAAATCTCTTTATTGGAGTATTTAATTATACAAATTTTCAAATTTCAATATTATACACTTTGTAGCGGTTGATGTCACGGTTTTTTTTTTTTTTTTTTTTTGCGTTTTGTAGCGGTTTCAAAACCGCCACTAATGGCGCGCCATAAGGCGCCAATCTGGCGCCATATTTGTGACGGGTTGTATAAATAAACCGTTACAAAATAACCGCTACAAATTTGGCGCCAACTTCGCGCCATATTTTGTATTGGTTAATTTATGATAACCGCTACAAATGTCGTTCATGAACCAGCGCGCCACTTGGCGCGAGTCATACCGCTACAAATTTGTAGCGGTTTTGGTATAAACCGCTACAAATTCGCATATTTGTAGCGGTTTATTTTGACCGCTACAAATTAACCGCCATAAAGTAGCATTTTTATTGTAGTGATTGTGAGGGAGAGAATGAATAAATGGAACATAGGGCGATTTAGCAAGATAGGAATACCTTGTTCTAAATCACCTGGGAAGGTAAACCCAACAGCAAATGATGTTGTTATTATAAGGGTGGAAACCACTAGCAAAGTGTCAATTCTATCTTTGTATTGTTCAGTGGTATGAGTATGTTTATCATTATCAGAGGTAGTGCTGTAAGTTTCAACTTTTTTTGGAGGAAATATCACAGAGCTTCGAGGTGTTTCAGCAGACACCAATGCATTTCATGTAAGTCGCTGCAAAAATATTGAGACTTATCAAGAATTATCATAATTTTGACACACAAAACAAACATTAAATTTGAGTCTATCAATTATGCATGGATACTTGCCTGTGAAAGAGAAACACTTCTTCCTTGACGTACTTCTGCAATGTCTAGAGCTGTCAGGTTGTCATGGTTAGGTACAGAAAGATCGACTCTTTTGTCCTAAGTCAAGGCATGCACAATTTTGGGATGCCAAGAATAGGTAGCTAAATGCAAGGGGGTATTCCCTTCGTTGTCCTTTAGATTTATCATTATCTCAAGGTTAGGATGCTCGAGTAAGTACCTAACTACTTCATAATTTCCACATGCACATGCAAGATGGAGCAAATTTTTGCCATGGTTGCATCTCAGTAGGGTCTAGGCACCATTTTAGCAACTCATGAACTATTTTGACGTGACCTTTAATACATGTCAAATGAATCGGTAAGGAGCCATTGTTATCCCTTACCATAGTGCAGGAAGGACCTTCCCTTACTAAGTGATGACTTCATATTTTTAATAGATTTGAGGTATATTTTGATATATTTGGGAAGTCATCAGTACTAAATTAAAGAGATTTTTTCAAGATTATTAGAGATATCAGTTTGGGTGCATTATTTGGGGGATTTCATCTTAAAAAATAAGTTTTTAAGTTTATTTAAATAATAGTAATAATAATTAGAATCATTTTATTATTTTAATTAATATAGTATTTTCTTTTAAAAGGAGCAGAGGAGGGAGCCCAGTTTTTGACGCAATTGAATGAGTTTTTGGAAAAGAAAGGTAGAACGAGAGAGGTAGACGCAGAGCACACTGGAGAAACAGAGCAGCAGTGTCATTTCGAAATTGAAGAGGAGCAGCCGAACAGAGCAGGAGAGTAGAGAGCTCAGCACCATCGTCGCCGGCGACCTTCGCCCACACCTCCATCGTCGCCGGCAACCTTCTTCATCGTTCCATTCTCACCACCACAAAGCCGAGCTTCAGCAACAAGAGGAGGAAGTAGAGGCTCAGATATTGGGGGCTGGTTGATTTATCTTTACTCATTTGCCTTTGATTTTCATTGTGCCCTGAATCTGAATTTTTATTGTTGCTGCTGTGATTTTTGTTAAAGTCATGTTTGGCTAGTTTGTTTTGCAACCTAGGGTACCTATGAACTTATGAGTGGATTAGACTTTGGTTTTCATTGTTTAGTTATAATTATTATTAATTTTGGTTACTTAATCTTGTTAAGCATTATCTATTTAGTGATTGGCCATCATTGAATATGATTTTGAGAATTAGGATTTACCTTGACGAATGAGATTTTAATTAAGCTCTGAGATTAAGTAATATGGGATTAGATTACAATTTAATTTGCGATTAGGATAGACATATACCTAATGGCCCCATATAATTGATGAGGAGTGTGTCCGACTTTTGTTGCCTCTTGAGTAACTATGTTAGACATAACAAGTTATACTCAAGAGAGGGTTGTAAGTGGACTGACAGACACTTCTAGCTATTTATACTCGAGATTAACAAAGTTGATATTAAGGCTAATTAAATTAGTGAAATCAAGGTTTATGAAGCTAATAAGGGATTCGTTACTCTGGGTTGCTCATTTGATTATTGTGTTCGTTTGCTTATTTTTATTCTAGTTTTAATTTCTTTTCTTTTGATTAAATTCAATTTGATTTGCTCAACTTAAACGAAATTGTAAAATTAATGCTTAACCAAAGTTTGTGATATCAAGTCCTCGTGGGAACGATACTTTTCTTATCACTTTATTACTTGATACGGCCCGTATACTTGCGGAGTTATAGGCTATAAAGTTTTGCCCTATCACTAAGTATGAAACACCTTGAAGGTACCCTAAAAGCACTGCATGATGAAGTAGAAGCCATCCTTGTTCATTTCTCAAGTGTATCCAACCTTGTTTCTTGCTCAATATGGTTCCAAGTATACCTATTATAAACAAGACCATATTAATCGTAATTTTGTATATGTTCAAATTAAGAAAATACATTGTGTAAATGAATATGTGTGTGTATGTGAGAAAGAGACAGATAGAGAGATAACATTGTGTTTATATACATGCCTTGCCCCATTTTGTTGATGAGGAAATAACGTCTCAATTTTTTCTTTATAATTATAAATGGTGTTACTTTGACTAAATTTGATATGATTATAATTGGTTTATGATTTTCAATTGATTGTAATATCCTATATTTTTATTAGGTTAACCTATCACATTTAGATTGATTTAGTATTTATTAGAATGTCTCTCATTATTATTCTACATAAATTCTCTTACTTAATGAATAGATATAGCACAAATTTCACTCAGTTTTGCCTACTGCCCTCTTCTCTCTTGTGTTATTCTCTCAGATGTAAGAATTACCTAAATTTGTTGTTGATGAGTGCTGGAAGAAGGGGTGATTTTCCTTTAGGCTTCAAGCAACCTTCGATGCAGAAATCCATCAGTTGATTAACACCTTGCTCATAGTTTGCCTCAATGGTCAAGTACAATAATGACTTTCCTTGCACGTTGACTTCAAATGTTGCTAAATCATGAACAATCTTCTTATAGCGATCCACGTCGAACCTCTTTGAATCGTCAGCAATGAAAGGAGCTTCAAAAGCTTTAAAAATCGCAGCGCCATTGTGGCTACTGGTCATAAAGGCCTCATGAAGGAAGGTGTTCCCTTGTTTATTTCGGAACAAAGTGAGTGATACCATGAACACCGGTTCCAAAACGGATTGACGACCATGACAATCTGTTTCACGTCTTACAAAATGCTAAAACTCTTTCAAGAGTAACTTAATGGTATCGAAGTGTCCTGTTTTTGCGGCAACTTGTAGGGCAGTATCATAGTTGTCGTTAACAACCATGAAAAGTTGAGGAGCATGTTGAACTACCTTCTCTACCATTACATCATTTCCATAGCTAGCTGCTAAGTGTAAGACTGTATTGCCAGATGGGGTACGTTGATCAAAAATGGCATCATTAGATACATCATTGGCCTTCATTGAACGGTATGCGTCCTTGAGCAAATTGTAATCGTTGTTGGGTTAGGTACATATGCTTGCTCCGTTAACTTATATTTTAAAGCTGATACATCTTCATTTAATTCTGATCTATATTGTGGCATTTCCAGGTCACTACTAAACCCTGAATAAAACATTGGTGTAGGTGGCCACTCTAAGTCGAATTCCACCACCATGCTTGGCATACGCATACATACAAATGATGCACATGACGGTGAGAAGACGACACCCCATCTAATACCTGCGATGTTTGCATGAATTAATGTTTAAATCTCAATCATATATAGACACACATAAAAAGAAAAATGACATCTAACAATAGGTGAATTTACAAGTGCACACATACATACACATAGCAAAATAACAAGTGTCCCTATTTTATAGGTAAATTTACAAGCGTCAAAAAACATTTTTACAATTAACAATTACAAAATGACAAATGTCCATCCAAAAATTTATAAATTGTAATTTATTTTATAAGAATCTATTAAAAAAATATAGAAATATTCATGGATAAATTTAAAAGTGTACATACATATTTAAACATAGCAAAATATTAGATAGTATTGGAGAATTTAATCTAAAAAATATAAGCAACTTAACGTAAGTTGAATATCTAAGTAATGGAAAGCATTGTTAATTAGTGGCTGTTTGGAGATTCCAAAACCTAGATTTTGTCATAAGTCTGCCAAACACCTTTTTTCTAGAAGCTATGCTGCATCGAACCTAGGCCGCCGGCTACCACCACCACCAGTCACCCCGCCGGCCGGCCAGCCGTTTTCACCCGAATTTGTATATCCCTCATAGGTTCTTTGTACCTCTCAATCTTTTTACAAATTTGGAAGACTTCTAGGGGTTTTACAATTTCAAACGGTATTTATTTAGAATTTTCCTATTTCTATTTAATTAAAATTGAGATATTTGCAATAAAATCCCCTAAATAATGTGACAAATTGATATCTTATCAAAATGTCCAATAAATCTCTTTAATTTAACATTGATGACTCCCCAAATATATCAAAATATATATGTCTCAAATCTAGTAAAAATGGGAAGTCATCACACACCCATACTTGCATCAAATCTTGTCCTCAAGATTTTAACTTCTAAAACAATCAATTTCAAGAAAACCATGGAAGCAAGATTTTTAAAGCAAGCACTATAAAATTGAAATCAATTTAAATATTCAAAAATCAAATTTTCTCATAAATCTGTTCGACCTTCCAAAAATATAAGCAGCAAAGTAATTAATTTGGCAAAGATAAATCACAATAGAATATCCCTCACAAGTCAAGTGTTTACACTCATCTCTCAAAATATTCAAGGGCTTGTGTGTAACATCCCGTTTTCCAAAAGCAATATAAAATTTTTTCATCAGAGTAAAGCATCGGAGTAAGAGTGTAACTGATATATTTATTCAAAATGCCCACCGGCTAATTACAGAAGCAGTTCAACAACCGAGAGTTTTCAAAAGTAAAGGACAATAACGGAAAGTCTTCAGCCAGATCCTTGAACTCGTCGCTTCCTCTCTCCTCGGTCCTCGGTCCTTCCGACCACGACGCTATGTTAAGAGCCGAGATCCGCACTGCATCTCAGGTAACGGTTAACCTCATGTATACATACACACATATGGGTTACAGAACAATATTAACACAACATATAAATCACACCAACCAATGCACATGTATCGCTCTCAGCATGCAGATATATCGCTCCCAGCATTACAGATGTATCGCTCCCAGCCTTACAGATATATCGCTCCTAGCATGCATACAGTTATTTTCTAACATAATATTCATTCCAACAACACACCACATATACACATACCATACTCACATCATACCACACACACATCACATACACGCATACTATATCCATCAGATTAGTGTTACAGTACGCGAACGTACATACCTAAACATACAACAGATCATCAACCACATATATGCATACAATAAACATCAGTGTTAAGGTTACCACTACGCGAACATACCTTCGTTGACGGTAATCGGTATTTCTGACGGAAAACGGTACGTTTGACAGCGGTACAACAACGGTTTGTGATTACAGATATCCTATAAGGATAATATGACATTTTATTAACATTTGACATCATAACAGGAATTTTAGGCATAAATGACCATTTTGCCCCTAATCGGCGGAATTTCGCCAGCGCTTCGCTACTTTGACTCTAATCTTCCAAAATTTTGCCATAACTCCGACCCCATCATGATTTTCAAAATTAATGACTAAAATACCCCAAACATATGATATCTAATCATACTTGGAAGATTAAAGATCAAAACAACATCTACTCTAGAATTTCAAGAACTACCGAACTAAAGACTAGAACCGAAGAACTTACCCGTTGAAGAACTACAACTTTCTCCAGAGCTCCTCTCTCTAACTTCTCTCTAAAAGGCTTGGTGAATTGGTGAAGAATGAATGAAGAATGAAGGGCTATTTATAGAAAACTTCTATGGATCTTAGCCCTTGGATCTACTTTCGAATCAACGGTTCAGAGGAGGTAGATGTGGCCTCATGAGAATCACTCATTTTTCTCCATTTTCCTCCACAAATTTCGTCCCCTATGTCATCCCATGTCACTAGGGTGATGTCATGTGGTGCCACCTTGCCTTGTTCTAGAAGGTTTCTACCGATAAAGTCCTCGATCGGTGTTCGAATCGCGTAATCTTGTAAAATCTTAGAAATCCGGAATCACAACTTTGAAGTTCTTTTCCTACTCATTAGAAATGTCTGGGTTAACTAAATTTTTGACCCCTTTCAGGTCTTCCACTGCCCTGTGAAGTTTCTCGAAAAACGCGATCGGTTACGGAAATCATTTCCGGAATCATCAACTTTGGGACAAAAATCCGCTGATTCATAAAACGTCCAGTTGATTAGCAACTCATCCCCAGATATTGAGTTAGGATTTATTTTCTATAGGTTTTCATTTCCTCAACTGCTCCTTTGTCCTTTTCGTCTTATTCCCTTATTGTTCCGTCGGTTTCGGAAATGACTTCGGAGACAGTCCACTCCGAGATAAAATTACACTCGTCCATAATATACTCTGACCTTAGAAACCTAGTTCATGGTTTTCTAGATAGGATTTAATTCCTATTGGTGGTCATTTATCCTATTTGCTTCTTCACAAAAATATCACAACTTATATTATATTTTAATAACTTAATATCATGATATTTTATACTTCATTCTTATCCAATTTTGAATGAAAATTTTCGGTCAACAATTCTGCCCCCTTTTTTTTCGTTTTTATTTAATTATTTAATTAATAATATATATTTTTTAATTATTTAATAATTATTTTTCATAATTTTTTCCACAAAGTTTCCTATTGGTTCATACTTTGATTTAGGCTTAAAATTACTTAACCTCGCCAATTTTTCTTCATATTTTCCAATTAAATAGAAAATATATTTTATGCTAATTTTAGCCATAAACCACTAATTATAGGGTTTTACATAATTATCTCTGGATTTTCCTTTGTTTAAGCCCAAATAATTAGCCAATAATTATTTAATTAATTACTCACTAATTGTCGATAATTTTCTTAATTAGAATAACTCATTACCTCACAAATTTTACACTAACATTATTATTTTATGTCACATGCATTATATTAAAATTCACGGGGGCATTTTGGTCATTATAATACTTTTTAACTCTTCCCCCTTTATTTTTCCAAGGTAATAATTTAATAAATTACATAAATTAGGGACAACATTCTTCCCTATTTCAAATAAATATTTACTTGCCTCTTTATAATATTTTCAGGGTATTTTATAACCCATAAATATTTTAGGGACCTATTTGCAAACTTTTAAATGTTTTAGGGACCTAACTGCACATTATCTAATTTCAAGAGAAATTACCCTAATAACAAGATAAATTCAATACAAGGTGTTTGAGACCTCATATTCACCTATTTTTACTAGGCATTATCAACTGAGATTTTTAGGGTTTTACATTGTGTTTCACTCATTTCCACCTATTGCAACTTATCTACCATAAGCTTGTTCTTGATCTCATCCTCCACTATATTTTTCCAATACATACACAAATCAAAAGGACTTTAATAATAGATAACTACTTTAGTTAGTGCCAAGTAATTCAATAAATAACACGAAGAATGAAGGGATATATATTAGGCCTTTTTTTCCCTTTTTATCTTGAGTTGTTGTAGGTCTCCTTTTTACGCGACCCTGCACAAGGGTAATGTAGCACCAGTTACTCAGTTACTCCAACATGCACCGGTTACTCAGTTACTCCAAGAGGCTTTTAGCCCAACTCATAACCCCCTTTAACTTAACTATTTTACGCAAGTTCCAACATTGACGCGAGTGCCAACATTGAGCTAGGGTTCGTCACGAGATCGAGATCGAAATCGAAAGCCTCGAATACCAAAGCGTTCTATTTTCACTCTCTATTTCTTTTTTACTTTTGTCCTTCTTCAAGGTTTTGAATCTTGATTTGCAATGGCCCTCAATCCTGGGCTGTTCTGCGGCAGGAGTAGGGGCGATGGATCTCGTTTTTCCATTCCGGCTTTCACTCTAATATGCTTTCTGGTGCCCTTGATTTTCTTCATAGGCCGAGGCCTTTAAACTTTGGGTTCGTTCTCCTGCTTCATTATTTTTCTTTAATCTCTAGATTTTCACTTAAGGCTATTCATTCCAAGTGTTAACTCATAGATCTCCGCATGCAATGTATTGATTAAGAAGTGTTTGTGATTTGTTTTTTTGTTAGCATTTCTTCTGTATTTGGTTTGATGTGAAAGTGTTCTTCTAAAGGCGACGGGATTCGAATATCGTTGCTCCTCCTGATCCTCCCGAACATGTCCTATTTTGGGGTTTTTTTTAAAAAAAAAAAAAGACTTACAACATCTCTAAAAGAAAAGGGGGCGCCGTAAGTACCACTTACGGCGTCCCTATTTTAAATTTGGGGTGCTGTAAGTACCACTTATGGCGTCCTTATTTTAAATTTGGAACGCAGTAAGTATGACTTACAACTGCCCTATTTTTTGGTGATGTCGTAAGTTTGACTTACTAGATCGGCCAGATAGGCATTCCCCTGTAAATGAGCATAGAATGTGCAAAAAAATGGACATTAAAGACCTTTTCTGTAGTAGTGATAATCACGCAAAATGGACATTGATACAGCCCAAGGACATACAGTCCAATAATCACGCAAAATGCATATAGAGACTTACAGCCTCAGGATACATAGTCTAATAACCATGCAAAATGCACAACACGACTTACAGCCTCCATACACGCAGTGCAATAATCAAATCACCCATATATTCATCAAACAAATATAATTGATGATACAAATAAACATGTAGAACAATTGCATAATATATGAGAGAAAGTTACTACATGTTGACCTTTCCTATACTTTACCTCCACTAAAATCCTTTTTGGTTCACTTTCTTTTTTAGCTCAAGCAAATGTCAAATCCTATAATTTTGAAATTCATATAGAGATGGGTCATTGCTCATTCTATTCTTATTAACATAATTAAGCTTTTGTTCCAGAAATTGCATGCATGTTACATTCTATTTTTCGCCCAAGAAGATAAGAGGAAAAAAAGGACATGTAACCTCAAAATCATGGCTAAACTTGCAGAAATTTGACACCTTTCAACCCGATATTGCATGCCCTATTTCAGTGAATCAATTGTAGAACTAAACAGCCTCAAAGAAACCTCCAAATCGACATGCAATTGGACAACTACCTTTCATAGTGACAAAAACTTCCTCCCAACAACACTCAACTTTCAGCAACTATTTAACTTCAAGAACATCACCAAACTATCGAAATGAAGATGGAAGAGGGTTTAGGAGGTTTCCTTTAGTCAAGATTGAGCTTTGCATGTAGATTTTAGCCTCTCTTCTTCCTCTTTCCGGTGATCACTCATAGAGCTGTCAAAATGGGCTGGATCCTATGGGCCAGCCCATTAAGCCCCATGTTTGGCCCCCATATTTTTAGCCCCCATATGATGGGGTCATTTTTGGCCCTAACCCAAAATAAGCCCCACTCTTTTGGGTTATGTTGGGGCCAACTCGTGAGCCACCAATCAACCCCGTTTCCAACATTTAGAATACTTCAGGATACTGATCGGTACTGAAAAAATACTAACGGGTACTTCATGATCTTGAAAAATTATTTTAAGATGTTGAAAAATATTTCAGGGTACTGACTGGTACTTAAAAATACTTCAGGATACTGACTGGTACTGAAAATATACTTAATGATCTTGAAAAATTATTTTAGGATGTTGAAAAAATATTTCAAGGTACTGACTGGTACTTAAAAAATACTTCAGGATACTGACTGAGGATACTGACTAGTACTGAAAATATACTTAATGATCTTGAAAAATTATTTTAGGATGTTGAAAAATATTTCAGGTTACTGACTGGTACTTAAAAAATACTTCAGGATACTGACTGGTACTGAAAATATACTTAATGATCTTGAAATATTATTTTAGGATACTAAGGGTACTTCATGATCTTAAAAAATTATTTTAGGATGTTGAAAAAATATTTCAGGGTACTGACTGATACTGGAAAAAATACTTTAGGATTCTAACTGAGGATACTGGCCGGTATTCAAAAAATACTTAATGATGAAATATTTTTTCAACATCCTAAAATAATTTTTCAAGATCATGATGTGCTTTTTCAGTATTGGGCAGTATCCTGAAGTTAATTATTCAAGTCTAAGTTGATTATTCTAAAATGATTTTTGGCCCGCGGGCCCTAACCCTTAGGGTTATAAAATTTTATGGCCCGTGCGGACTGTTTAACATGCGGGCTTTTTGGCCCTAACCCGCGCGGGCAAGGGCCCAACGGGCCAGGGTGGCCCGTTTTGATAGCTCTCTCTCTCTCTCTCTCTCTCTCTCTCTCCCTCCCTCCCTCCCTCCCTCCCTCCCTCCCTCCCCTTGCTCTCTTTTTTGGTTTTCAGGTGCTGAACCGAAATGAGGGAAGGCTGAAGAGAATGGGCTGTTTAAATGGGAGAGAAATTATTATACCATGGTGTGTGCACTACAAAAAAAACGAGCATTAGTAGCGGTCAAAATGACCTATTTGTAACGGTTTTTGGCGCAACTAATGACATTTGTAGCGGTTACTCTAACCGCTACAAAATCCACTGTGGCAAGCTGATTTGTAGCGGTTTCTAAAACCGCTACTCATGTAATAAAACCGCTACTATATTAGTAGCGGTTTTGTATTACCGCTACAAAATGCTCTCAAGGTGACGAATTTTAAAAAAATTGGCGCCCAAATTTTGTAACGGTTGTAAAACCGCTACAAATATTTAATCCGAATTTAAATTAAAATTTGTAACGGTTTTACAACCGCTACAAAATATTGCAAAATTGAAAAAAAAATTCATAATTTGTGTCCATTGTTACAATATTATATTGAATATTTTTATTATTTAAGTGACAAATTAAATGATAATAGTTAATATTTATAAAACTAATTAACTTAAGTTAGATAAGTATAAATATTATGTAGGTATAATATTGAGAATATGTAGATAATAAGGATTTATTGTGTTGTCCACCTCTCGAGCAAAAAAATTATGTTGTACATTAGATGATATTTGATTATATAAAGAAAGTTGATGAAGATAGAAGAAATATTGAGGAAATATACTTAAAGTTTCGATAAGGAAAAAAATAGAATCAATATTATAAGAAGGAAAAATAAAACATTGAAATCAAAGATTTTGGAAGGGGTGGGAAGAAATGAGAGGAAACGAGAGAGAAGGGAGTGGGAAGAAATGAATAAGTGTGTGAGATGAGGTGTGGTGGAGATATTTATAGGGATATACGTAACATTTGTAGCGGTTGATGTGACGGTTTTGTAACGGTTTAATGTTTTGTAGCGGTTAAAAACCGCTACAAAAATTCATTAGTATTTAAAAAAAAATATATAATTTTCAAATTTTGTAGCGGTTACACTAACAACCGCTACAAATGAATGAACGTTGGCGGGATTCAAAATATTCAAATTTCAATATTACACACTTTGTAACGGTTGATGTAACAGTTTTGTAGCGGTTCACATTTGTAGCGGTTTTTTTTGCGTTTTGTAGCGGTTTCAAAACCTCTACAAAAATTCATTGGCATTTTTAAAAAAAAAAAATTCAAAATATCACATTTTGTAACGGTTATACTAACAACCGCTACAAATATGAACATATTTTTTTTTAAAATAAACTTGCCGGAATTCGAAATATTCAAATTTCAAAATTACACACTTTGTAGCGGTTGATGTAACAGTTTTTGTAACGGTTCACATTTGTAACGGTTTTTTTTTGCGTTTTGTAGCGGTTTCAAAACCTCTACAAAAATTGATTGATATTTTTTTTAAAAAAAATTCAAAATATCACATTTTGTAGCGGTTATCCTAATAACCGCTACAAATATGAACATATTTTTTTAAAAAAATAAACTTGGCGATATTCGAAATATTCAAATTTCAATATTACACACTTTGTAACGGTTGATGTAACAGTTTTTTTAGCGGTTCACATTTGTAGAGGCTTTTTTGCATTTTGTAACGGTTTATATAAATAAACCGCTACAAAATAACCGCTACAAATTTGGCGCCAACTTCGCGCCATATTTTGTAGCGGTTAGTTTATGATAACCGTTACAAATGTCATTCACGAACTTGCGCGCCACTTGGCGCGAGTCATCTCTCTCTAAATTTGTAGCGGTTTCGGTATAAACCGCTACAAATTCACATATTTGTAGCGGTTTATTTTAACCGCTACAAATTAACCGCCACAAAGTGACATTTTTTTTGTAGTGTGTGGGACCTACCAATAAAAATAACCTATTTAAGCCTCTTTTCTTCTATTTTCATGAGCCAATATGAAAAATCTAAAACCTAACCCTCTTGGATTAGGTGGGAAAACGTCCTAAACTCCTTAATTAACTTATTTAGGCCATAAGATATCAAGCTAAAAATTAACCTCTAATTATTTTTCCTTGAAATTTTGGAAAAATAGGCCCTAAATTCCAAAAAATAACTTTAAATTATTTAGGCCAATTTTTCAGAACTAAACATCTTCATAATATTTTTAAATCCTTAAAATAATTTTCCATAATTTTTTCCTAAATTTTCAAGGTCTAAAAATAATTTTTAATAATTATCTTAAGCTTTTCCTCTTGATATACTTAAAACTTTTTGACTCAAAGGGTTTAGTAGTCTACTAATCTCAGTTTTATTCTTAAACTTTTAGACCCAAAATTTAGGATGTTACACAATATTGGATACTCATATAAGAGCAGAATAATGAAATCAGGCATACATTATGGATATATAGATTCAAATTGTTCACTTGGGCATGAGAAGAAGACATGCCATCGAACAAAACCTGCCATGTTAGCTTGAATTAGTGTTTAAATTCCAATCATATAAATATATATATTAACTGTGTTGCTACATATGCTGCCAAAAAATTGATTATGTCTACTTGTACACTGAAAATAGTTAATTGTGTTAGGTGCCTATAGAGAAATAGTTTGTTGCTAAATTTGCACTTTAACCCTATTTTCAAATCCAAACATGATAGACCCATTTTAATTTTTAGGAATTATTTTATGCTTGCTTTCTCATTCTCACAAGTGGTCATTTTTTAATGTATAGATGTCATTTTCATATTCGGAGTTGTTATTTTCACATTCGAATTGGTAAACTCATATCCATTAAATAATCATTTTTAAATGGATAGTTGTCATTTCCATATCCAAAGTTATTTTCAAATCCAAACCCATATCAATTGTAGAGATTAATTTATATGCTTGTTTTATAATTTTCACAAGTAGTCATTTTTAAATGTATAGCTATCATTTTTATATCCAAAGTTGTTTTTTTCACAAAAATGATCATCACCTTCACCATCGAGCCCGGAATCTCGGCTCAAAGTATATAAACCCGGAATCTCGGGTCGGCACGCACGGAATCCCAACAGTCGCGAGCACCTCGTCCGGATTTGGAAAGCAACACATCCTGGCATCTCAAAGACCTGAACTACCAGGCTGGGGGGTAACAGAGGGGACAACGATTCTTTAAGTGGAAAAGCGTGTTATCAATAACCGCCATTGATGCAAACCAAAAAGTTTAATGCAAGCTCGGACAAGTATCCGAAATGAGCACGTTGAACGGTTTGCACAAACAGTAAGTATTTTCCATTTATTGTGATTTGCTTACATGTTATCAAATGCAGGAATATAAACCAGACAATTAGCCCGAGAAAATTGCTACGAAAGCAAAGTCGGATTCAGGGGATCTCGGAAAGCAGCCAATTAATCTCGGCAGCTCAGAGACCTAAACTACCGAGCTTGGGGGCAACTGTTATGGAATAAAGTACTAGGCCCATCCAAGGTGTGGCCCATCAGGAGACATCTAATACATTTGGGCTTGGAGGCACCAAAGGCCCAGCAAGTCCAAACCCTAACCCTAAGGTAGCCTCTATATATAGTTGGTTAACCTAAAGAGGTACACAGCTTCTAAGCTCTCTCTCAATTGCATATACTGCACACAGAGCACACACCACCCCCTTGGCTAAACGCCTCCAATAAACCTCGAACTACGTGGACTTTGATCCCTCTTCAGGGTACGTAGGCCCTAGGTATCGCACCTAGGTCAAGTCCCTGTGCTTTGTGATCTCCGATCCTCTCGGGTATCTCATCCATAGATACTTGGGAGAGAGCTATTTGATCCTATATCTACATCCTAGCCCATCTAGGGTTAGACACTTATGTTCTACACCAGAACAATATTAATATCAAGATTTGTAGCAGATCTAAGTGGTTAATTAGCATACTCATTGATTTACTGTTGTGAACAAGATATGCACCCAGGACATGAAATTGTCTCTCCTATCCTAAAAAATTGACTTCTTATTGTTTTAATCTGAAAATTTTAGTTAGGAATTATCAATGTGTGTGTGCTTGTGTGTGTGTGTGTGTGTGTTGACATGAGTATATAGATAAAAAATTCGAATGATGTTTAGAAAATCTTTAGGACCTGGCAATACGCTAATACTAGTGATAATATATATGTGAATTTCCTGTGCAACTATACAAATCATTATTTCAGAGGAAGATATTAGGAAAACTTATAATCCTTTACCAATATAGATTCAGACAGAGGAGAAACTAAAACAAAAAAAAAGATCTAAATGCACGTAATTTATAATCTTCTAACAATATAGATCTTTGGATTATGGAAGAAAGCAAATCTATATACAGATATTTCCAAATAGTTAAAAAAACTTCAAACAAACCTGGAAAATGGCAGCGACGGTGACCGGAAGGACGAGCGGCGGCGGCGACCAGAACGACGAATGGTGGTGGCTAGAAGGGAGAGGAGGAGCGACGAGGTGGGAGAAGAAGAAGGATTTTGAATGTGAGAGACGGAGGAAATGTCCCAAAATTGGGACTTAAAGAGATTTTGCGACGGATTCATAATCCGTCACAAAATCTCGCTACAAAAAGGGGGGCCTAGCGGCCAATTGGCTGCCAATTTGCGACGGAACATCAGTTCCGTACAAAAAAAAAAAATTGCTTTTGGCGACGGAACTCAAAAAGGAAAAAACCTAACACCTTTTTGTGACGGAAAAATTTTTCCGTCGCAAATTGGCGTGCCTTTTCCCGCCAAAAAATCATATTTTTTTGGAGTTTTGCGACGGATTTTAAAATCCGTCACAATTTGCGACGGGTTTTTTTTTTCTGTCGCAAAGTGGTGGGCTTTTTCCCGCTAGGAAAACTTTTTTTTTTTTTTGAGTTTTGCGACAGAATTTAAATCCGTTGCAAATTGCGACGGATTTATTTATCTGTAGCAAAAAATTGCGACGGAAAACGAATTCCGTCACAAATTGCGACGGATTTTAAATTTCGTCACAAAAAATTGCGACGGAAAAACAAATCCGTCGCAATTTGCAATAGATTTCAATTCCTTCGCAAATTTCGTCACAAATTGTGATGGATTTTTTTCCGTCGCTATTTTGGCATTTTCTAGTAGTGTAGACTTTCGAACCTAGCTTGGACCTAGAGATTGGAGGCGCGATTTTGTAACAAAAGGGAGAGGGGAAAAGGAAATCATACCACCGTCAATGGCATCATCGAGATTCTTCACCACCTTCTTCTTATTCATTCTCACATACCACTATCTTCTTCTTCAATTCATTCTTACATACTAAAGTCATCGAAGATTGCGCCCTCTCACTCCACCACGTCCACCTTCGGTTTCATTCTCTTTCCACTACCACCATCAAACCTTCACCAACATTTCCGCTCACCTCTGTCAAATCACCTCACCATCTCTCTTTCACTATAACACCTTCTTCTTCCAAACAAATTTCATCCCAGACTCCGCTTTCATCTTTGGTGTTGTTCATGGCGAAATGTCAAAATTTTGATGGCGATGAAATGCCAGAAAACTGAAACGAGGTGGGAAGGTTGAAAGAAGTGTGAGGGCATTTTTGTAATTTGCTTTTAATTTCAAATAGACATAGCATCTCATAGTGATGTTGAAATTGGAAGCATATCTGTGCCCTTTACCTTTTTTTTTTTTTTGATAACAAGAATCAAATCAAATAAAAACAAATAGTCAAAGCAAAACACAAAAGGGACTAAGGTCCCAACCCCCTCCTAACATGAGCTACACTCATCACATCAGCAAGAAGAAACTGATAAAGGCCAGTAGGAAGGTCAGAGAAATGAGCTTCATCAAGGATCTCCACATGAGATAGGACTGTGCTCGCTAGCCAGTCCACACATTGATTCCCTTCCCTAAGGACATGACAAGACTCGATGTCCCATTGACGACTAGTAACTGCTCGTATCTTAGCCACCAAGTGGGACTCACGAGCTGCATTACCTGCTTTAGAAAGTAACGCAATGACTGTGTGACAATCACTTTCAACCACTACATGTCTCCAACCTGCCTCCCATGCCATCTCTAGCCCCCTCAGGACTCCCCACAACTCAGCTGTTAAAGCTAAACACCTTCCAAGTCGTGCAGAAAAACCTCCAACCCACTTTCCAGAACAGTCCCGCAACCAACCCCCACATGCCGCCACCTGTGCTGTGCCCTTAGAGGCCCCATCACAATTAAGTTTCACAAACGAAGCCTCAGGAAAAGCCCACCGAACAGTGGTAGGATAGAGCCCTATACTACTAACCCCTTCTTTAATATCTGTCATTCTAATATCTTCCAAAAACTGAAAGACAGTCCTAGGGCGATACCTGACACTCTCATCTTGCACATTGTAGATAGTACCATTCCTCACTTTCCAAATGAACCAGCAGGAAACAATAAATACAGCATGCCAGCTATATCTGCCAACTCCATCATCATCACATGTCCAGTTCTCCCTAACCCAGTCAGTCCAGTCATACTGAAAGAACGAGTGGAAGCGATCAGTGGGCAACACTTCATACTAGAAGGCACAAACCACAGGGCAGTCCCGAAACGCATGTAAACTAGTCTCTTCTGTTTGCTGGCACAATGGGAAAATGCCATCATTACCAGTCCACGAACAGATCCAGGACCGTAAGGGGAGTCTTTTGTGAAATAATTTTCAACAAAAAATTTGCACTCTATGAGGTCCCTCCCACTTCCATAACTTGCTCCAAGTGTCACACCCTATATCAGAGGAGTAAAAGTCAGATTCGGCTAAGAACATGTAACAACTTTTGACACTAACACCAGTTGAATCCCCAACCAACCAGAAAGACCGATCCGACCCATCATCCGCGGAGGAAGGGAGCATTCCTCTAATTAGGCTAACCACATCTAAAGGGAGAAGATTGTGTAGTAGTGACAGGTCCCAACGGCCATGATGCCCAACAAATCTAGCCACCATGCAATCCCGCATATCATCCGGAATGGGGCTCAAAGCATAATCTTGCAGGCAAATAGTAGAAGATACCCATTTGTCTTTCCAGAATGAGATAGAAGCCCCATCCCCTATCTCCCAAAGTACCCCATCCTTCATGTTTTGAAATATATTACACAGAGCGCTCCAGAAGGGTGACCCCCTGGCCTTAAACAACGGTAATTGCCCGTTGTGAACCTTATATTTCCCCCGTAGGAACCGAACCCAAAGGGCATCGTCTCATTCTCGAAATCTCCACCATACTTCATGAGAAATGCATCATTCATAAGAGCTGCTGATTTCAACCCAAGTCCGCCCATATGTTTGGGAGTAGTCAGTACATTCCAGCCAAGAGCATGGTGGGCTTTCCTTAGCTGGGAGTCCCCTAGATGAAATTCTATTGAATTCTATCAATCTCATGGCATATATTCAATGGGAGGCTCGCATACTGCATATGAAAGTACGGGATAGTAGATAATACTGACTTGACAAGAGTTATTCTTCCTGCTTGAGCCAAACACTGTTGTTGCCACCCACCTAGTTTCTTTCGTAGCTTGTCCACAATATGCTGGTATGATTGTCTAGTTGCTCGTCCATGCACCATCCAAGCCCCAAAATATCTTCCAAGGCTTTTAACTCTTTTAAATCCACTCTTAGTTGCCAAAGAAACAGCCAATTCTTCCAGAGTGTGCTTTGGAAGGTAGATCACCGTTTTATCAATGCTTAATTTTAGACCACAGAGATAAGCATTTCATAACAATATCCAGCTTGCTCAGGCCTTGCCTCTGCAAATAGCAAAAGATCATCAGCGAACATCAAATGAGAAATTGGGGGGCCTCCCTTTCCCACTTTAATAGGGGTCCACAGACCACCATTAACAGTCGTGGAAATGATATGAGACAGTTTTCCATAACTAGAGTAAATAAGTATGGTGAAATAGGGTCACCCTGACGAACACCCCTAGAAGGTTGGAAAGATGAAGTTTTCCCACCATTCCACAAGATATTAAGCGAGGAAGTAGAAACAGCCTGCATTATTAATTCAACAATAGCACACGATAATCCAACCTCCCCAAGAACTTTATGGAGAAATTCCCAGTTAACCCGATCATACGCCTTTTCTAGATCGACTTTAATTGCCATGAACTACCTTCCTCGCATTTTATGCATTGAGTGAATCAATTCTTGAGCAATGACAATGTTATCATGAATCTTCCTGTGAGGGACAAAACTAGCCTGGAAAGGCGAGAGGACTATCTCCATGATCGGCTGCAAGCGACCCACAATCAACTTGGTGATCAACTTATACATTACTGAGCAAAGGGATATGGGCCGAAACTGAGCCATAGACGTTGGGACCTGCACTTTAGGAATTAAAGCAATCAAAGTAACATTTAACCATCGAATATGAGAAGGGGTTCTTCCATACGTCCACAATAAGCCTCATAATCTAGTGCCTAATCACATTCCACTATTTCTGGAAAAACATTGCAGGGAAACCATCCGGCCCAGGGGCTTTATAACTTCCCATATTAAACAAGCATTTACGGACCTCCTCACAAGAAGGAATCTGATGTAAACCTTCCAACAGGTTGTGAGGGATACTCGGCCAAGAGGAAGTAAACCACCTACGAGTGGGTTCCGCATCAAAAAATAAGTTCTGAAAATAAGAAACAGCCATACCTTTGAGTTGATCCTCTTGCTCTACCCAAACATGGTGCTCATTCTTCAACCTGGAAATTTTGTTAAAGCTCCTCCTGGTGACCGTCTTAAGATGGTAGAATTTAGTATTCCGGTCCCCTTCAGTAAGCCACTGGTGACGAGACTTTTGGAACCATAACATCTCTTCCCTCTTTAGGATCTCGTTTAGTTGATTTCTACACTCCAACTCGTTCGCAACCAAGAGCGGAGAATCACTATTCACCCGCTCTTGCTGCAACACCTCCAGCTCCGAACTTAGGCTGTTTTTCATCTGAAAAATATTACCATAAACCTCCATATTCCAACGCTTCAACGGCAAAACAAACCGGGCTACCATAACTGGAAGGTCAAAGCTCGTCTTCCATTGATATAACATAAACTCAGGGAATTCAGAGTGATTCATCCAATCTGCTAGAAACCGAAACGGTCTATCCTGCTTACCTTCCGGTGGACCAGACATTCTCAACAACATAGGAGAATGATCTGAGTTGTATCTCGGTAAGTTAATCACGTCCGCCTTATCAAACGCCATTAGCCAAGAAGTATTAGCGCTAACACGATCAAGCTTCTTGTAGACGCGCTCCAGATGAGCCCACTTGGGGCCCATCCAGGTAAAGAAACTACCTGAAACCTGAATGTCATCAAGTTGCCATCCTATCAATCGATTCCGGAAAACCTGACACGGTCCAATAGCAGCAGCATTACCCCCTCTCTTCTCCTTTACATCCGCAATCTCATTAAAATCACCTGCAACCACCCATTTATCCAAACCAGTACCTGCAATACCATCCAGACAATCCCACAACGCTCTCCGTTCCTCCTCCCTAGGGCTTCCATAAACAGCCGTAAACTGAAAGGCATGTCCCATAGCATCCACACTCATATGGACGTGTTGGAAAGAGGTATTTACCACATCAACCTTAACATCGTCAGATTTCCAAAGGACCCATATTCCTCCAGAAAACCCCTATGCTTCCTCCATAAAGGAGCTATCAAAACCAATTTTCCTTCGTAACTTCACACACTTTTCCCCATTGGTTTTTGTCTCAACCAAAACCAGCAATTTAGTATGATATTTTGAGATTAGAAACCTCAACTGGCGTCCAAGATCAGAATTGGCTGCCCCACTACAGTTCCATATGAGGAACGAAATCATGATAAACGTGGTGCAGGGACAAGTGAAACACGCACCTGAGACACTTTACCACCAACTCCCACCTTAACTTTCACCTTGCCACTTCCCAAAGGACGCCCTCTCTTCTTATGTCCACCATCCTTTACTCGGCTTCCATTCTCCTCAGATGAAACGATAGTCTCACTACTAGTAGAGCCAAGATCTTGTTCCTTGTCAATACCACTAGCGTTAGCACTATTCATCATGAAGAGATCTTCACCATCTCAGCCTGGGGTACCACAACTCAACTGCTCCCCACTTGCTTTCCCCTCACACATCATACTTGGGCTCACTTCCTTCCTAGTCCACACATTAAATTATTATGCTTTTCCTGAACATCACCGTGGGCCCCCAAGTGCTGCCCACCACCCATCACCTCACAACCAACATGACCTCCATCCTTCCCAACCGAACCACCCTCTTGCTGGTCCACCTTACATGAAGGTGGCTCCTCCATTAGATCCATGCAACCCAACCCATTAGTCACCCTAGACGTCACTCCAGGACCCGAAAATACCGCTGCAACAAGTCCACTAGTCATGACAGAATCAGGACCCGAGAGTGCAGCAGGTCCCGAGAGTGCAGCAGCTCCGCCAACGGTGACAGATTCCTCCGCCACCACCTGAGGAACAACCGTGGAGGAAGGAACCGAGGGCTTGGTAACACCGATGGCAGCAAGGCTATCTGAATTAAGCCCAACCCCAGCGTTTTCCCCCACCACTCTCCAACCACCATCAACGCTCTCTTTTTTCCCGCCATTATTCTGCGCCAAAGAAGATCGAGCCTTCAAGCAGGTTGCTGATCTGTGCCCATACTTCTTGCACTGACCACACACTGCTTCTACTCCTTCATACACAATGTCACGTTGCTTATCATCTATCCTATAGTGCAGCTCTAGTTCCTTTGACAAATCCACTTCTACGCAGATCCTGGTGAACCGACCCCTAGCAACCTTGGTGGCAACTGCATCCATCCGAATGAACCGCCCAATTAAATTCCCAACCTGAACCAGCAGCTTTGTCTTGACAAAGGCATGTGGGAAGGCTGGTAGAACCACCCACATCTTGACCAACCCGACAACCTGAGTCTCCGGATCGAACTCTGGACACCAATCGTTTACTGCTAAGTAGTGGTTCTGCACTAACCAAGGCCCTCCTCTCGAGCCCTTCGCATATCTGATAAGGCTTCAAACCGAACCAGATAGAAACCATGAGCCACGTCCGTAACGGCGATTCTGCCCTCCCTCGCCTATAGCGTCTGCAGCCGCTGCCTCATCAAGTCAAATCTGAACCTCCGTCCCACAGCTTTGATGACTAGAGTTTGCCTCCATCGGTACCATGCACGTTTCTTGAAGCTGTCTGATAGAGAGAACTGCATAATTCCCTCAGCGTTTCGGGTCTGTGTAAACGCGTCTTCTAATGCACAATCATAGTCCACGTCTGCATCCGCTAATTCCCCATCCCAGACCGCATCACTTGAACGGACAACCCCAGCGTATGATTTGGCCGAGGACCCTCCCTCCATCGCGGCAACCGTGTGCGCAGGAAACCCTAGCAAAGCGTCTCACGTTTTTTCCCTTTACCATTTTAAATGGTCTTTATATGTCTTTTTTTCTAAAATGTAATTTTTATTTGAATACCCAAAATTTTAAATTTTGGCCGTGGATGAATTGGAATATTTTTTATCAATATTAAAAAATTATTGTTTTAATAACCATTTTGATATGGATCATAATTTTAATTTGTTTTTAAAATTCATAGTATTACAAAAATTTAAGAGAATAAATTAATGCATCGAAAGCCCAAAACTCCTAGAAATTAATATGGAAACCAAAATATATCATGATCCTAGTGGAAAAGGTTTTTTTTTTTCTTTTTGGGGCCCCTAAGCTCGAGGTTTCAGATTCAATTATTTCTATCAATGTCGAAAACCACTTCGGAGAAGTCAATAAAAATATATATGAAGTAAAATCTTTTTCCTTGGAAAATATATTCAATATCTATATATTTTAACATCAATCTAGGAATTTTCTCATCATTTCACTAACAAATTGAACTCATCGATTATATGCAATTTAATAAGGTTAAATATCCACAAAAAGGTTGTTTGTAATTAATATGGTCTCTGAATCTAAATATAACTATTTTTTAAAGGGTTAAGATACAAAAGCATCCATAAACTTTTATAAAAAATGCGTCTATCACCATATGTTTTTCAAAGATATAAAAATACCTATAAGTTTTCTAAATGAGAGCAAAAATACCAACCACTGTTAATCTCTGTTAGTTGATTGGAAAAGCTGATTTGAAAGCTGATGTGGCCATTATAATTTCCTAATAGGCAAATGTAATTATCCAGCTGTACTCTTTGTTAATATATTTTTTTTTAATTACTCAATAAACTGATAAAACCATGAGTCTGAAAACTAAAACAACTGTAAAATACTGAAAAAAAATTGGGAAAATCTCCCTTAGGGCCCAAGTTAACAAAATATTGTCAAAAAAATCCCAAAGAAAAGTCATATGTCTTTCTAGTATTATTTCAGAAAACATTGTACCGAAATAGTTATTAACGTGTACTGAATTAGTTGTTAAGATATACTTATTAACGTGTACTGATTTAGTTGTTAATATTGTACTGATATAGTTGTTAACGTTTCTGAAATAATATCATAAAAAGGCCTTATGACCTTTTCTGACATTTGATTTTTCTTTGGGCCTTTTTGACAATATTTTGATTACTTGGGCCCTAAGGGGAATTTCCCAAAAAAATTGGTTTTATGAGAGGATAGGTTCTATTAGATGAATTAAACTGGAAAATTTTCAGATGGAAGCGTTCCATTGTTAGTCCTTCAATCAGGTTCCCTAGCAAAAGGCCATCAACAATACATTAAAAAAGACAATCTATCAATTAAAAATATTTATCTAATTAACAAGTCTCTCTCCATATCACAAAACTGAAGAAAATGATCCCTTTCCATTATTTACGAAACTTGGCATCAGCAGTAATAATTTTCTTGGAAATTAAAAGAGATATGAACGATAGAATGAAAATGAAAAAGGAAAAGGAGAAATCTAGTGGAGAAAACAAGTATCAGGCTTTAAGATGGCAAAAGATGAGGATTATGTTGAGCTTCGGGAAGATCGATATCGATGGCCACAAAGTCCCCGTCGCTGCCTCCCTACAGTCTAGCCAATTTATAGCAGATCTATGGACGATAGTTCGATGGGTAACGGTTGGTAGAATGCAACTTCACAGGCGGAGGGAGGGAGAAAGGAAGGGAATTATTTTCTATTTTAATTTTTTCAATTCAGCGCCATTTAGGAAATTATGATCTCCAGATCAGCTTCAATATCAGTGTTTTCAGTCAACTAATGGTCAAAGTAACAGTGCTGGTACTTTTGTTCTCAATTAGAAAGCTTATAAATATTTTTGTACATTTGAAAGACATATGGTCATAGGTGCATTTTGAACAAAAACTCATAGGTATTTTTGTACCTTAACCCCTTTTTAAAATAAGCATTAGGGTCCAAAATGCATGTCCCCTCTATATATTAAATGATCATTTTTCGCAAATATCTCAAATTAAAATTCTCGGAATTGATATAATGGATAAATTTAAACAAACTAATTTGTCTTCTTAAAGAGAAGTATCATACAAATTTCAGTGTATCCAAAGGTAGCTAAAAAGATACTTGAGTAGCTAACATTCTAACAATAATGCATTCTTCATTTTTGCAGCATACACATAAAAAGCAAAGATAGACAGAAACAAGTGATATGATTCTTCGTCGCATTCATAGACACATAATTAAGTTAACGAGCGCGAACGATTGCTTTAGAACCTATTTTGTTGGCATCCATTTTCCCTTCAGCTATGTTTGCATAGAAAAGAAAGGGATAATAGGAAATATATCGAAAGAATGGTAAGGATGATGTGGAAGGCAACAAAAGGAGCAAGTACAAGAACCCAACCACGAGGATCAAAACCACACCAATCACCAAAAAGGTAGTGGCCAACCAGCTGAGTTTGCTAACTATAAGGTACATACCTGCCAAAAATGCTAGAGAGAGCGAGGTCAAGGACAGCCCTAGAAGAGGCATTGCACAATAAAGAGCAAAACCGACTAGATGGAGATCCCCTAGTCGAGCCCACATGAGAATGATGGTGGAACTTATAGCACCAAATAGAGAAATTGTGAGGGAGAGAATGAATAAATGGAACATAGGGCGATTTAGCAAGATAGGAATGCCTTGTTCTGCATCACCTGGGAAGGTAAACCCAACAGCAAATGATGTTGTTATTATAAGGGTGGAAACCACTATCAAAGTGTCAATTCTATCTTTATATTGTTCAGTGGTAGTGCTATAAGTTTCAACTTTTTTTGGATGAAATCTCACAGAGCTTCGAGGTGTTCCAGCAGACACCAATGCATTCCAGGTAAGTCGCTGCAAAAATAAATATTGAGGCTTCAAGAGTTATCATAATTTTGACACACACAAAAAACGATTATATTTGAGTCTATCAATTATGCATGGATCTTGCCTGTGAAAGAGAAATACTTCTTCCTTGAGGTACTTCTGCAACGTCTAGAGCTGTTAGGTTGTCATGGTTAAGTACAGAAAGATCAACTCTTTTGTCCCATGTCAAGGCATGCACAATTTTGGGATGCCAGGAAATGGTAGCTAAATGCAAGGGAGTATTTCCATTGATGTCCTTTTGATTTATCATCATCCCAAGCTTAGGCTCTTCGAGCAGGTACCTAACTAATTCATAATTTCTATATGTGCATGCAATGTGGAGTAAATTCTGACCACGGTCATTTACCATATCTGCGGGATCTAGGCACCATTTTAGTAACTCTTGTACTATTTTGACATGACCTTCATTACAAGCCAAATGAATCGGTAAGGAGCCATTGTTGTCCCTTTCCATAGTGCAGGAAGGACATTTCTTAACTAAGTATGAAACACCTTGAAGGTGCCCTAAAAGCACTACATGATGGAGTGGAAGCCATCCTTGTTCATTTCTCAAGTTTATCCAACCTGGTTTCTTGCTCAATATGGTGTCAAGCATACCTATTATAAACAAGACCCTATTAATCGTAATTTTGTACATGTTCGAATTAAGAAAATACATTGTGTAAATGAATATATGCGGGGGTGTGTGTGTGTGTGTGTGTGTGAGAGAGAGAGCATTGTGTTTATATACATGTCTTGCCCCATTTCCTTGATTAAGTAGGAAATAACAATGTCTCATTTTTTCTTGATAATTATAAATGGTGTTACTTTGACTAAATTTGATATGATTATATTTGGTTTATGAATTTCAATTTATTGTAATATACTATATTTTTATTAGACTAACCTATCACATTTAACATTTAGATTGATTTAGTATTTATTAGAATATCCCTCATTATTATTCTATATAAATTCTCTTGTTTAATGAATAGATAGATATAGCACAAATTTCACTCAGTCTCTCAGAGGTAAGAGTTACCTAAATTGTTGTTGATGATTGCTGAAAGAAGGGGTGATTTTCCTTTAGGCTTCAAGTCACCATTGATGCAGGAATTCATCAGTTGATTAACACCATGCCCATAGTTTGCCTCAATGGTCAAGTATAATAATGATTTCCCTTCCTTGTTGACTTCAAATACTGCTAAATCATGAACAAGCTTCTTATAGCGAGCCTCGTCGAATTTATTTGAATCGTCAACAATGAAAGGAGCTTCAAAAGCTCCAAAAATCACAGCGCCATGGTGGCTCCTGGTCATAAAGGCCTCATGAAGGAAGGTGTTCCCTTGTATATTTCGGAACAAAGTGAGTGATACCATGAACATCAGTTCCAAAATAGATTGATGAGGATGACCATGTGTTTCCTGTCTAACAAAACTCAAAAACTTATTCAAGAGTAACTCAATGGTTGTGCAGTGTCCTGCTTTAGCAGCAACATGTAGGGCAGTATCATAGTTGTCGTTGACAACGGTGAAAAGTTGGGGAGCTTGCTGAGCTACCATCTCTACCATTGCATCATTTCCATAGCTAGCTGCTAGGTGTAAGACTGTATTGCCAGATGGGGTACGTTGCTCAAAAATGGCATTATCAGATACCACAGCATTTGCCTTCATTGAACGGTATGCGTCCTCGAGCAAATTGTAATCTTTGTTGGGTACATCACTAAAACTTAAGGACAATTCCGCCTCCGTGCTTGCACATACAAATGATGCACTTGACGGTAAGAAGTGGACACTCCATCTAGTAACTGCGATGTTTGCTTGAATTAATGTTTAAATCTCAATCATACACGGACACACATAAAAAGAAAAAGGACATCTAACAATAGGTGAATTTATAAGTGCACATATACATACATATAGCAAAATAACATGTGTTCATATTTCATAGGTGAATTTACAAGCGTCAAAAAACATTTTTACAACTAACAATTATAAAATGACAAATGTCCATATGAAAATTTATAAATTCTAATTTATTTTATAAGAGTCTATTAAGAAAATATACAAGTATTCATGGGTAAATTTAAAAGTGTACATGCATATTTAAACATAGCAAAATATTAGATAGTATAATTGGAGAATTTAATCTAATAAATATAAACAACTTGAAGTTCAATGTCTAAGTAATGGAAAGCATTGTTAATGTCTTATTATCTTAGAACAAGGAAAATTGTTACCTATACCATCTTCATTTTGAAATTTCATTTTGAGCACTGGTACTCGTTCTGATCTATCCGATTTCAGTTTGGGTAGAAGCCAACTTTCTCCATTTCCTATTTAAACCCAAATATTTAAACAGCTTAAAATAAACGTCATAATGGAAAGAGATTTGGATTCCTTAAAATCTTCTATTGTTGAGTTTCAGATATCATAATGAGATAATGAGGCAAAAAAAGGTTTTAAGAACACAATGCATGAGAACACTTAACCGTTAAAGAGAATTCAACATATTAAATATAAGCAACTTGACTTGACTTAAGTTTAATGTTATGCAATGGAAAGAATTGTTAATGACTTGTTACGTTATACTCCTTCGGTCCCCTGATAAAACTTCAAATAATTTATTTGTGCTTACAAAGAAAACATTTAAAATTACTTAAGAAGAATATATAAATATGTATTTTTTTCAATAATATCTGTAAAGAGGAAGTGAGAGAGAAACAATAAATGTAACAAATCCAGTCTAGGAGTAAGGATGGAAAAAAAACAATGAATGTTTTTGACAAAACTAAAATGAATTGAAGCTTATATTTTTATATTGGGTTAAGGAGCAATTTGGTCAAATTTGGCCTAGCACAAAAAGGTTTTACTCCAAGAGCGCTAAGCACAAAAAAGTTTTACTCCATTTTTTTGTGCTGACTACACATTTTACAAGTTTTTTAGTATTTTTGGTCCACTTAAAAGTCATTTGTGCTGGGCGTTCTTGAGGTAATAGTTCGTTGGTCAAATTGCTTTTTAACCCTTTTATATTTTGTGATAAGTTTATCACAAATTTAAAACTTATATATGTAGAGACAAAGGAAGTATTAATAAGCTTGCTGCGTTGCTTATTCTAGTTATAGCAAGGAAAATTGTTACCTAAACCATTGTCGTCAGATTCATCGTGGTCAGTTTCACCGGCAGATTCAGAGCCTGACATTTCGAGCGCTGGTCCTGATCTATCCGCTTCCCGTTCCCATTGAGGATAAGTCTCTACATCTCCGTTAAACCCATTTAATTAGAACAGGTTCAAATATAAACGTCAAAATGGAAACAGATTGGGATTCCTTAAAATCTTCCATTGTTGAGTTTCAGATATCATAATGAGATAATGAGGGAAAAAAAGTTTCAAGAACACAATGCATGAGAACACTTAACGGTTAAAGAGAATTTAACATATTAAATACAAGGGAAGAGCACATTGAAGACATACAAGTTGATGTGTGTTTCATTTGAATCAACTGATATAATTTAGGAATTGTTAAATTTTATTCTTTTGATGTTTTGGGTTATTAAATCCTGTGTGTTTTTGAATTTATGTTTTATATAGTTAAGTGATTTATATCTTTTAAATGTGAAGCTGTTCATCAAATTTTGAATAGTAATCTATGTTTTTTTACATACATACCTACATACATACCTACTTACCTACCTACCTACCTACCTATACGTACCTACATACGTGTGTGTGTACATATATACATGTGTGTGTGTATATATAGATGTGTGTGTGTGTGTGTAAATATTGTATGTGTAAATATATGTATGAATGTATCTAATTTTGTATCTTGACCTTAAATAGTAGAAACTTTATGTTTCATGTCATTTCTACGATTTACGTCTTTACCGCCCTCTTCCACCGAATTTCGTATCTTGACCTTTTGTGGTAGAGAAACTCGATTTTGATAACATTGGGTGAGAGTATTGATAAGCTAGCTGCGTTGTTTATTCTAGTTATAGCAAGGAAAATTGTTACTTGTACCACTGTCAGTTTCAAAGCCTGTCGTTTTGAGCGCTGGTAGTCTATCCGCTTTAAGTTAGCGCGGAAGACAAAACTCTTCATCTTCTCATTTAATTAGATCAGGTTAAAATATAAAAGTTATAATAGAAAGATATTTAATGACTTAAAAATCTTCTGTTCTAGATGCATATTCTTGTTGAGTTTCAGATATCATGATGAGATATAAATGATGACGTTCATAAGTTGTGCATCACATTTAGATTGGTTTAGTATTTATTAGAATATAATATCTCTCATTATTATTCTATATAAATTCTCTTGCTTAATGAATAGATATAGCACAAATTTCACTTAGTTTTGCCTCCTCCCTTCTTCTCTTTTGTGCCATTCTCTCAGATGTACGAGTTACCTAAATTGTTGTTGATGGCTGGTGGTGCATGAAGTGAATATTGTGCCATTTCTATGTCATCATTCGTAACCCCACAGGGTTTCCGTCGCTGTGGCAGTACCGGTAGTTCCGGCTTCATACCTGCCATGGCTTCCCGTCCAATACCTGCGATACTTTTTGCATTAATGTTTAAATCTCAATCATTCATAGACACAAATATAAAAAGAAAAAGGACATCTAACAATAGGTGAATTTACAAGTGCGCAGGTATAACAAAATAATAAATGTCCATATTTAATAGATGAATTTACAAGCGTCAAAAAAATTTTTTACAATTAACAATTATAAAATAACAAGTATCCATATGAAAATTTGCAAATCCTAATTTATTTTATAAATAGTCTATTAAAAAAAATATACAAGTATTCATGGCTAAATTTAAAAGTGTAGATACATATTTAAACATAGCAACATAGTAAATAATATAATTGGAGAATTTAATCAAATAAATATAAGCAACTTGACTTAAGTTCAATGTCTAAGTAATGGAAAGCATTGTTAATAACCTATTTGTAAGAAAATGTCTCATGTGGCTATGATAAATGTGTATGATCTAATAATTAATGAAGAAACTAAATTACTTTTGGGAAGAGGTTTTTTTATTGTTTAATGGAAGTAGTCATATCCATAGGATATACATGTCTTTTGAATACATAAATTATTTAAATTATAGAAACTTGTTCATGACCATTATAGGTGCCTCTAGTTTTCCATCAAGAAGAAAGAGCGTGAAATAAAGGATAAAGAGAATGATAAAGGTTTCAATTATCATACTGCAAGTCACATATTATGAAGTATCGATTCCTCAATTATGGATAGAGGTTAGTACATCTTGACTTAAACATGTAGTGCTATGGAAATCATGAATTCTTAAAATCCTTGTTCATATTCTTATTACTTGATATTTGAGCATGAAATTATAGAAAAACTTACAAGTGGTATCAGAGCATGGTTTTAGAATTTATGGTTTTCCAATTATTAATCTTGTATTGATACCTGAATGATACTTTTGAATTTGTTTTTGAATGAATTTATTAATCTTCAAAAGTATGTGAAATGAGTGAAATAAATTTCAAACAAGTAATGACAAATTGTAATGTTGATTTGTTGAAAGTACGCATATTATTATTTTGTGCGGGATTCATATTTGAAATAGGAATGCATATGATTGCATTTATTTTTTACTTTATGAATTTTCAATGTTAATAGCCTTCACCAATGTGGGACTCTCAGTTTTCTCTTAAGAATTTTAAGATCAAAGAGAAAAGATGATGGTATATTACTGATCGAACCATATTTTTATATGATATTTTATAATTAAATTGGGATTCTTAATTAATGCATTTTCTATGACATTATTGCATGATTAAGCACTAATTTGAGGTATGAACAATTGTATTGAATTAAGTGTAATTAGGGGTAAAATGGTCATAATTTGTTAATTATTCATGCAATTGATTCCCTGGACTTTTGATGCTACATTGTGTTTAATCTTGCATTGTAGGTGTTTAAAAAGAAAATGAAGATTTTTGAGGGCCGGAATTAAAGTTTTGAGGACTGGGGGAAATTACAAGAAAGGCCCGAACAATTTCTGAAAATTGGAAATCAATGAAGAAAAAGGCCAGAGACAAATTACAGAAAAGGACCCAGTTGTTTTGGGAAATATCATTTCTGCCCCAAAAATATTTTGAAAATTCTCACTTTAGTCCCTCCACAAAACATTTTATACTTTTCACTTAGGTCCCTGGTCAAAACTCTGCGTTTTGACCAGGGCCTAGGTCAGAATTGCAGGCCACGTTTTCTTCATTTTGGGGATTCAATGGATAAAGAAAAGAGGAGACAGCGCCGTGGAAAAGAGGAAAAACGAACAGAAAAGAAAAGAAAAAAAACCAGAGCTGCCAGAACCAGGGCCCCTCCTTCATCGCTGGACCTTCTTCCTCCCTCCTTCCCTTCCTTCATTCCTCTCGCCGGCGGCACCTCCACCACCAAGTCCGCCGGCGAGCTTCACCCCACCTTCACCGTGAGGAGAGATCCGGAGAACCAGAACGAGAGCGCCGCGAGGGAGACCTGGACGAGACCTTCTGCTTCTTCTTTCTTCCTCCACCTTCCTTCCCTTGGGTCGTCGGTGGCTTCCATCCCCCTCACCATTGCCACCGGCGACTAACCTCCACCGTGAGGAAGGAGAGACAGAATTTTCCGGCGAGTTCTTGAATTTTCCGGCGTGATTTTCCAGATTCCGGCGAGTTCTTGAATTTTCCGGCGAGTTCTTGAATTTTCCGGCGAGTTATTTTTCATGGTTGGCAGTGGCTGATTCCCTTAATTCTTGGTGATGAGGATTAATGTTTGAGCTCAATGGACTTCATAGGGGAGTTATTCTATCATTCTATTAGTCTAGATTTATATATTTAGGTGGCCTAGTTTTAGGAATTATTGTGTATAAATTCTGGAACTGAGATTAATGTTTATTGTCTCTGTTAGTTTGATAATTGTAGTTGAGATTGGATTTTGTAGTGTGAAAAATATGTGTTTTAATTTCTTGTGGTTGCAATGAGATTATATTAATTAGCGTGTTATTGTCTAGTTAATGTGGTTGATTTGTGCCTTTTGAGGAACTGTTATGTACTCAATTTCAAGAAGACTCATATTGCATTATTCTAATTTTAATTGCACATCAAGTGGTTTTTAACAATTTCTCAAGAGGTAGTAGTTAGCTATGTTTGTAGGAGTCACTATTAATTGAGAATATTGGACTCAAGTGTTATCTTGAGGTTTTTCTTAAGACTTGATGAATTTTAACTCCCATAATCTTTTGTGAGCAAGGATAGTCATTTTTTCATTACCAAGAACGTTCATCATTCATATTTTCACTTCATCAATTCCATTCACCATTTTATAAAGAAAATACCAAAAATAATAGTTTAGTATTTAATTAAATTGCATTTCTCTTTAGTTTATTAATTCAAAAATCCAAAACCTATTTTCCCCCTTGTTTATATTGCATTTGCATGACATTTAGATTACTTAGGATTAAATAAAAGGCTCCTCGAGAGAGAGAACGATCCTAGGTTTGCCTATACGCAATCCTTGGTTATTTTTTATTGTGGACCCCAAGGCTAAAGACAAAAAGGCCCTCATCAAATGGCGCCGTTGTCGGGAGCTAAGTAATTGGCTCCCTAGGTAATCTAATTGTCAAATTCACTTTTGACAAGGGGTTTCTCATGTGAAGCTTGTTAGTTTTGCATTTTTGATTTTTCATTGCATATAGTTTAATATTTTTGCATTTAGGTAGTTTACATTGCATCATTGCATTCTTGTATTGTCTTGACTTGGTAGCTTCTGTGTGGTGTGTTTGCATTAAATTTGATATGATGTTGAGCTTAATTGTTTGAATTCACCATGTCTCCAAGTTAGTTCATAGATACTTGCATCTTTTGTCATTTTTTTTTTCTAGATTCATTTTCTTAGTTAGATAGATACTTGTAATTCATTTGGGAATTAATTGAATTGAACTTTCATGGCTTAGTTTAATGGTAATCAAGATTCACCCTTTCAATCCCACTCTTTTGTAGGAGATTCGACCGGAAGAGAATAGTCTATCTCTCAAAGCATCGATTCCATGCTACAAACAATACGGGCTCTTCAAGCTAACTTGGGAATTCAAGATAAGAGTTCAATTGGTCAAGAATGTCATGGTCCATTCCACCACCCATATCATGAACCTTACCACCAACCTCAATTTCAACCAAATCAATCACCACCATACAACCCAACCATGAGCCCTCTCCACCACCATACAACCCATATTATGAGCCTTCTCATAATCCTTTACCATACAACCGCATGCCATACCATGAACCTCCTCCTTCATTCCATACCACTTCCCGACCATGTCATCCATCTCATGAATCCCCATATCCATTTGAGCCACCTTATGGACCCCATTCTCAACCTTGTGTGCCAAACCAAGAACCTACCACTAGTGAAGTCTTTAGAAAATTGTAAAATCAAGTGACTCAAACGGTAGACGAGGAGCGGTCATACAAGGCCAACTTTGACCATCAAATGGACTTTATAATGAGACGAATGGAACATCAAGAGAAAGAGAATGAGAGAATGGAAAAGGAAATTGAGCATCTCACTCAAGAATCACAAGTGTTGAAGATCGATTTCCAAGAAAATCCTCTTCCCATGTTCACACATACACAAGAAGCGGAGCAATTGAAGAAAGAAAATGAGGAGTTGGAGAAAGGAATGGAGTGGCCTACACAAGAGCCTTCTATGTGTCATACTCCACAAGAGGCTTGCCCACCACATACACTTCCACATGAGCCACCCACTCCACCATGCCCCGAACATCCATCCCAACCTTCTACTCCTCAACCTTCCGGACTTGATGCTTTCCTCACTTTGCCATATATGGATGCTCAAACCCTTGCCCTAAGAAGAATGTATGACGAACTAAAGGTTCGGCATCTACATTTATTCAATCTCAAAGAGGTACTTCCTCGTGAATTCTCTGAGGAAATAGAAGAGGAAATGGAGGACATTGAAAAATTCAACAAGGCATTTGTTCACCATATGCTATGGATTAAAACCGAAGGAGAAGAAGGAGCTCCATGGTCATGTACCTCCAATGATGATGGGAAAACCGAAGAGCAACACCTAAATGTCACTTCACAAGTGGAAGTTTCCAATCCTTCGGTACCTATTCCCACACAAGCACAAGAAGTGAAGCAAGTACAACAGAGCATTGAAGAGTCTTCTCTACCATTTGATAATGACCCTATCCTAATAGAAGTAGACTCTCCTATTACTTTAACTAATGAAGCAATTCATGATTTGAGTGATAATGAGGTGGATGAGGAAATCATTGTTGAATCTCCTCCAATGTTTGAAAACGTAATTGCTCAACCCATTAGTTCTAGTAGTAGCGATTCAATTGTACTTGTTGATGAGTGTGCTCCTACTTCTTTATGTGATGTTGTGGTTGTTGAAAATGCTTCTCTTCATAGTACTAGAGATGATTGTGAAAATTGAATGAAATATTTTCATGTTCTTGCGCGGAAGATCGAATATGTGTAGATTGTTATCATGAAAAATGCCACTTGCTTGTTGAGTTTCGAAAGAAAGCATTTAGTGAAGTGGTTGATTCTACCATTGATCATAATGCACCCCCTTGTACTATTGATGATAGCATGCATGACAATTGTGAACATGTTGACTCTTACATGGATGATAATGTGGTTGATTTGAGTGAAAAAGATCATAGCCATAGAATTCCCATTGGATTACTTCCTTGTAGCCTTGTTGGTGACAAAGATTCTGAAATTTTGATTGATAAAACAATGCATGTAGGTGAATCTTTTCAACAAGTGCTTTCTTGTGACTTACCACCTGACTTAGAAAAGAAAAATAATTGTTTTGAATCTTTAAAGGCTCCAGGTGGTGATGATTTGAAAAATTCTCTTCCTTCTTCCACTCTTTTGCCTTCCATCTCTTGTGATTGCAATGCAGATGTGGTGTACTCCAACACCAAGTTGGATTCCGCACCTTCCACTTTGCAAACACAAGAGAATTTTCAAAATATAACTCTTTGTTTGACTCATACTGATGGGAGTAGCATTGATTTCCTTGGATGTGATAGTTACTTGGAGAGTTTGATTCCTAAAGTATCCTTAATTCACTTGAAATCTCTCCATGTTTCTATTTTTGGATGGGGTACTGTTGGTTGCTTGTCTTCTTTACAGGCACATTCTTGGAAAGGTCCTCAATGGAACCAACATCCACCGTACATTCTTGGACCTCTTCCAATTGATCCTGAACCACCTCTACCAAGGAAATTCAATGCGAGAGAAAATCTTTTTAAAGACAAATGCATGACTCTCATCGTGGATGAGAATTTCTCCTTTAAGCAACTCAAGATACTCTAACACAGGTTGTCTCTTTCCTCACTTATTTTCTTCCTAATTCCTATGATTATTTGGGCTTAATTGTTGTATGAGGAAGATAAGTATGGGGGAGGTACACAATCCAGTAGAAAAAGTAGAAATAATATAGTTGAGTAAGTAGAATAAGAACCCCCTATGTATGCTTTGCATTTTGTTGGCCACTACCCTACTTAATTACCATTGTGCCTTGAATTTTACCTTGTTTATCATTCTCTTCACAGTGATTTTTCTACACTGAGGACAATGTGTTGATTAAGTGTAGGGGAGGGGAATACATTTTGAATCCCAATTAATTGGTTGTTTTTAAATGAGAAAATGCCTAAAACTAGAAAAAAAAAAAAACTCTTTGAGCTTTCATGAGATCTAGTGTTTTGGGCAACTTTTTAAAACCATGTTTGATTTTCAAGTGAATGGGATGAGAAATAAACCCACAATTGATTTTTGCTTACTCCTTATTTTGAGAAAAAAAAAAAGAGTTTCTACATCACTAGTGCTTTTAAGATTGCAATGTTTTGATTGGTTGTGTTTGTAAGGTTAGCACTTGGAATAGTTAAGTAGATGTTTTGTGGTTCACTTACTATGCAATTGATTATGTTGAAGTGAGCAATGGAGAAAAACCTTGTTGGAAGGATATTTGAGCCTTAAATTCTTTTCATGTGTGTATGTTCGCTTAATTTTTCACCTTCTAGAACTTGTTTCCACTCTTTTTCGAAACGATATTTGCGTTATTGTGATGAAAATGAAAGAGGCATTCAATTCTAAACCATTTTCACCCAAACACAAACCTACATTCATCTACCCTTTGCTTACCCCCTTTGAGCCATTCCTATGTTGTATGCATGTCATTACTCATAGTGTTCATAGTATTCTAAAAATCAAAAGAGAATTGCCAATAAAAATTTGAAAAGCCAGGTATATGAAAAGAATGAAAAAAAAAGTGAGTATAGTTTGAAAAAAAAAGAAAAGAAAGAAAGAAAGGTATTAAAAAGAAAAAAGAAATAAAAATAAATGAAGAAGGCATTTGTTCATGAATTTTCAAAAGAATTGGCAAAAGTTTGTAAAGTTACATAGATGCTATGAACTTGGTTATTAACTGTGACTTGCATATAAACGATTTTCTTTTTCTAATTAATTCATTCCATTTAGCCTTCATCCATCATTACAAGCCTTTTAAGTCCTCTTGATTCATTACATTAATTGCTATTAACAGTGGAGATGTTAGAGTTGTTACAAGCTTATGGTAAGGTATTGATTAAGTGAACTAGAGTGAAATTAATCCAATGAGATGAGATGAGTGAAACACTAATACCTTGAGAGTCCTCTAGTGCTTCATTTTAATATTTTGGATTGTATAGTCAGCTAATTTCTTCACATAGCTTTATTATAACTAGTGTTGGCTTGAAGAATTTGATTAATTAATCCATTGCTTTCTAATTATGAAATTGCTCATATTTCAAATGCATTAGTGATTTCGACTTGGAATTGTGTACTCAACTGCCTTTGTTCAGGAGTACAAAGTTTAAGTGTGGGGGAATTGATCGAACCATATTTTTATATGATATTTTATAATTAAATTGGGATTCTTAATGCATTTTCTATGACATTATTGCATGATTAAGCACTAATTTGAGGTATGAACAATTGTATTGAATTAAGTGTAATTAGGGGTAAAATGGTCATAATTTGTTAATTATTCATGCAATTGATTCCCTGGACTTTTGATGCTACATTGTGTTTAATCTTGCATTGTAGGTGTTTAAAAAGAAAATGAAGATTTTTGAGGGCCGGAATTAAAGTTTTGAGGACTGGGAAAATTACAAGAAAGGCCCGAACAATTTCTGAAAATTGGAAATCAATGAAGAAAAAGGCCAGAGACAAATTACAGAAAAGGACCCAGTTGTTTTGGGAAATATCATTTCTGCCCCAAAAATATTTTGAAAATTCTCACTTTAGTCCCTCCACAAAACATTTTATACTTTTCACTTAGGTCCCTGGTCAAAACTCTGCGTTTTGACCAGGGCCTAGGTCAGAATTGCAGGCCACGTTTTCTTCATTTTGGGGATTCAATGGATAAAGAAAAGAGGAGACAGCGCCGTGGAAAAGTGGAAAAACGAACAGAAAAGAAAAGAAAAAAAACCAGAGCTGCGAGAACCAGGGCCCCTCCTTCATCGCTGGACCTTCTTCCTCCCTCCTTCCCTTCCTTCATTCCTCTCGCCGGCGGCACCTCCACCACCAAGTCCGCCGGCGAGCTTCACCCCACCTTCACCGTGAGGAGAGATCCGGAGAACCAGAACGAGAGCGCCGCGAGGGAGACCTGGACGAGACCTTCTGCTTCTTCTTTCTTCCTCCACCTTCCTTCCCTTGGGTCGTCGGTGGCTTCCATCCCCTCACCATTGCCACCGGCGACTAACCTCCACCGTGAGGAAGGAGAGACAGAATTTTCCGGCGAGTTCTTGAATTTTCCGGCGAGTTATTTTCATGGTTGGCAGTGGCTGATTCCCTTAATTCTTGGTGATGAGGATTAATATTTGAGCTCAATGGACTTCATAGGGGAGTTATTCTATCATTCTATTAGTCTAGATTTATATATTTAGGTGGGGAACTGAGATTAATGTTTATTGTCTCTGTTAGTTTGATAATTGTAGTTGAGATTGGATTTTGTAGTGTGAAAAATATATGTTTTAATTTCTTGTGGTTGCAATGAGATTATATTAATTAGCGTGTTATTGTCTAGTTAATGTGGTTGATTTGTGCCCTTTGAGGGACTGTTATGTACTCAATTTCAAGAAGACTCATATTGCATTATTCTAATTTTAATTGCACATCAAGTGGTTTTTAACAATTTCTCAAGAGGTAGTAGTTAGCTATGTTTGTAGGAGCCACTATTAATTGAGAATATTGGACTCAAGTGTTATCTTGAGGTTTTTCTTAAGACTTGATGAATTTTAACTCCCATAATCTTTTGTGAGCAAGGATAGTCATTTCATCATTACCAAGAACGTTCATCATTCATATTTTCACTTCATCAATTCCATTCACCATTTTATAAAGAAAATACCAAAAATAATAGTTTAGTATTTAATTAAATTGCATTTCTCTTTAGTTTATTAATTCAAAAATCCAAAACCTATTTTCCCCCTTGTTTATATTGCATTTGCATGACATTTAGATTACTTAGGATTAAATATAAGGCGAGAGAGAGAACGATCCTTGGTTTGCCTATACGCAATCCTTGGTTATTTTTTATTGTGGACCCCAATGCTAAAGACAAAAAGACCCTCATCAATTACCGTATTTAGATTTTGATAATTGGGTCATTTGAAAAGTAATTTATAGACATTAAATTATCATAATTGTGAAGAGAATGAAAAGTTGCAAGAAATTTTAATTTCCGTCATGTTTCTCTTCTTTGGCCGTCTCTATTTTTTGTATTGAAATTGGGTCATGAGAAAATAATGTTTTTAGGCCACAAAATAGGTTTTATTGAAAAGATCTTAAAAAAACAAAGAGATTGTTATGGATTCAAATAATGGGCCTACCAGAGGAAGGCCCAATAGAAGGACTCCTGGCGGGAAGCCTCCCGCAAGTCAGGCGCTCCGTCAGCCACCTCACAAGGTGCCGTGACTCCAGCAATTGTGCAGGAATGGAAAGGCGCACGATCGGGGTGAGAAGGAGGCACGATCACGGTGGAAGGACTCAAGGTAAGCAAAACCCTAGGTAACCTCTATATATAGGAGGTTATCTCCCGGTATGTCCTCACGCCGAACATTACATTCATATAGTTCATTCCACCGTGCACACACATCACCCTCGGGCGAAAGCCACCCCTGTGTAGCACAGTGATCCACCGGCGACCGCTGCTATCTCCCCCATAGATACCAGTGGACGCTACCTTTGATCCAATATCAATCATACCTAGCCCCAAAGGCTAGACACTTGTGTTCTACCACAGAACAGAGATAGACACCAAGAACATGTAAATCCGACGTTGGGAACGCCAGTTATGGAGGAAAGAAGAGTCAGGTCTGACGAACCTGACCTACAAATCCATACGGGTCTGTGCGACCCGGCTGGAGGTATGAGATGACACCCCAATCTGAAAAGGGGTCGTTTCTAATTTTTTGGTGTCTCCTCCTTTAAGTGAAAGGATGCGTGGCACAACTGGCAGAGTGTCAGGCTTTAAGGTGTATCGGCTACATTTTATGCAGCGCGTAGGGATCAAAACGACATCATTCTATTCTATTTTAATGAGAGGCGCCTCAACCACTGAGCTATTGGCGCCTCTTTGATTAGATATGGGCCGAATATAATTTAAAGTACATTTAGCATGGGGCTCATTTTCTGTAGGCCGAATGGTTTGGGGTTTTTTTACTGCACGTTTTCTTTTTTGGACTGTGTAGATTATTTTTGGTCCAAATTTTTTTTTTTTTTTTTAAAAAAAAGAGGATTTCATGACCCAAAACGTGCGGGCTAAGTTTTGGGGCTGTACAGTGTGTTCTAGTGTGTGTGTAACTACCTATTTGTGATGGCTTAGAAAAGGAACAAATTATTTTTGTTAAAGCCTCTATATGTTAATCCAAAATATAAATTACTTAGATGTTGTGAATTGCAATTGTATATTAAACATTTAAATTTTGGAATTAAATATGGTGGATTTGTTAGTCACCAAAGTGGTCAAATCCTTATAAATTATTTTAATTCCAATTATTATTGTGATATTTCAAAATTACCCATAATCTTGATGCTATGAAATTATGTTTATGTTGCGAGTAAATTATAGTTTATTATTATAGGGAGGTTATGGATCAACCCAAAGGTTGATTATTTGTCTTTATAATAATTAAACATAAATGTTGGTATTGTCCATATACTTATAGTTTTATTTAGACATCCAAAGATGATAAATATTTCTAGTTGAGATATGCATCGCCCAAATTATGAGAAATCTTTTATAGCATCATTTTCAATGATGTATATTAGTGTGTACCCAAAGGTAAAAATTGTTATTAAGATGGAGTGGGTATTAATAAGCTAGCTGCATTGTATATTTCAGTTATAGCAAGGAAAATTGTTACTTGAATCATTGTCGTCAGCTTCATCGTTGTCGTGAGTGCCCCTCTCTCTCCCTGTGAGGTTCGGTCTGGTTCCCTTGAACCTTTCAGGTCGCTGATTTTTCGATCAACGATCCCCCTCCCTTCCTTATTCTCTCTTCTTTTCCTTTTCCTCGTGTTCATTCCCTCTTCTTCCCTGAGTGTTCTGTTTTCCCCTTATTTTTTTCTCACCTTCGTCTGGCTCAGTGTGTGTTGTGGCGATGACTCTGCTGAATGGTCTTGAGGATGGTCAGAGTAGTAACGGCAGAAGGTCGAAACAGGTAGTTTTAAACTTAAATCAGAATGTGGAGAAGTCTGGAGGTTCTCTGGTTGGGCGGATTCTCACTAGTAAAAACCTAAATATCCCTACTGTGGTAACGATGATAAAAAAAGGTTGGAATCTGGATAACGAAGTTGAAGTTATCGAGCTAGATCGGAATAAACTCATCTTTCGCTTTAGGTTTTCTGACCGTAAGGATTTTGTGCGCATTTTGAAGGGGAGGCCGTGGTCAATACAGGGTTTTCTCCTTAATCTTCAAGTTTGGGAAGAATGTATGGTCCTCAATGATGTCAATTTTGATGTGGCTCCTTTCTGGGTCCAGTTTCATGGCCTCCCTGTTGAGGCTTTTGATAATGGAAACGCAAGGACTCTAGGTGATTCAGTGGGGAAAACGCTAATGTTCGAGTGCCCGATGTCTGCTGGAAAGATGTACAGGGGTTTTATCAGAGTTAGAGTTCTTATTAATCTAAAGGAACCGCTTCTCTCTGGCTTCTGGGTTCCGAGGGTCAACAAGGATCCTGCATGGGTCACCATTAAATATGAGAGACTTCAGAATTTTTGTTTCAGATGTGGGTGGTTGGGCCATGATATCCGTGGTTGCAGAGAGCACTATGCTCGGCGGGATGATAAAGATGAAGCTCTGGAATTTGGCAATTGGCTGAGTACTCCCTCTGTTAAAACTCTTGACCATCTGCTGGAGGTGTGTAGCAAGGACTGGATTGAAGCCCAGTTTATTGAGAAGGTCTCTCCGACCACTGATGGCCATCGGAGAAGTTCACCGGACCGGCCTAGGTCTTCCTCTGTTCCTTGGAGTCCTCGGCCGCATACGAGGTTGGTAGGAGCAGCATCGGATAAAGCGCTTGTCAGTCCTAGGGATATTGGTCCTGACCTGTCTATTTCAGCGGCAACTTTGCGTTCTGCAGGGCAAAAGGTGTGTAATTTGCAGGGTCCAATTAATGGGATTGACTCTAGTACCTCACGTGACTCATTTGGGGGCATATCGGTCTTTTCTAAAGGAGCTGAGCTTGCTGTGGTTGAGGTGGCTGCAGGGCCTCTTGTGGGTATGGCCCAATCAGTTAGTCCAGCTGGTCATTTGTGCGAAAGCCCAAGTGGTGATATGGTGGATTCTGCTCACATCCCTAATTTGTTTGCGACAGCTAAGCCCATCTCGTCTAAGGTTAATTCCTCTAGTGGTATGACGGACTCTGTTCACTGCCCTGTTTCGTTTGAGATAGCTGAGCCCAACTTGTCTAATGTTAATTTCTCTAGTGGTCTATCCCCCATTTCTGGGATTTCATTCTCTCTGCGAAGTATTCGGCTCAAGAGGCCTCTTGTAGAGGAAGATGATCCGGTCTCTGTTAAGAAGCCACGCAAGCTTCTCTTTGACGAACCTGAAGTGGTACCAGGTACTCTACCAAGAAATACCCAGAATCCCAGAGGGCGTCGGAGAAATTTCCGTTCTCTTAAGGCAGCAATCAGAAGCAATAACCAAGGTAATCTCTCTGCCTCTCCTGGAAATTTTGTTAATTGCTCGACGGTCTGCCCTGTTTCTGTGACTGGGGAAATTGAGTTTCCTGATAGTTGGTTAGCTCCTGCTGTGAATAATGCTGGAAGTGGTAGCTCTCTATCTTCTTCCCAAGCCGGTGGCTGGTTGGATCCAGCTGCCGGTTCGCCATGAATCTTTTGGCTTGAACTGTCAGGGGCTCGGGGTTGCCCTGACAGCCAGAAATCTGAAGGCTGAGTGCCTTAAGAAAAAACCCCATCTAGTGTTCTTAATGGAAACTAAACAGAAGGCTAGATATATGAGGAAGATAAGGAGACGTTGTGGTTTTTCTGAGGAATGGTTGGTTAATCCGTTGGGTTTGAGTGGTGGGCTCGCATTGTGGTGGTCAGACATGGTTATGGTGGATATAATATTCTCTTCTCCTAATATTATTCACACTAGAATTAGCTCGTCTGCTTTTTCTACTCCTGCTTACATTACTTTTGTGTATGGGCCGACTAGTAAGGAGGAGAGACTTCTTTGTTGGAAGGAGATCTGTCGAATCAGTAGTAATATCCGGGAATCCTGGTTGTGTATTGGAGATTATAATGACATATTAGCTCAATCTGAGAAAAGTGGTGGTAATCCAAGAGCATGGAGAAAAATCATGAATTTTAATTTGTTCATTCTTGATTGTGCTGATTGACTTGGGTTTTCATGGCTTTAAATATACTTGGTGTAATAATCGGGAATATCCAGACACTATCCGTGAACGAATTGACAGGGCTTTGGATAATTTCTTGCTTCGGGAGCAATTTCCTAATCTTCAGGTGCTGCATGTTGAACCAGAGGGGTCTGATCATCATTTGTTGTGGGTACAATGTCACCCTGAAGGTAAGAGACAAAAACGTGCCTTCAGGTTTGAAGTTTGTTGGGCTGGTCATCCTAATTTTCTGAATCTGATTAAAAAATGCTGGCGATTGCATTCTGATGTTGATCTGGCTGCTTCTGAATTGTTCGTTCAAAATCTGGTAAAATGTAGGCAGGATCTCATTAAGTGGAGTTATAAGGAATTCCCTAATAATGCTCGTAAAATTGAAAGCTTAAGGGCTCAGCTTGCTCAAGTTAGTCAGGGTGTTCGTGATGCCTCTTCTTCACGGATTATGGCTGCCTTAAAACTGGAATTGGATAGAAGTTATGCCCTTGAAGAGCAATTTTGGTGGCAACGATCAAGGATTAACTGGCTACAGTATGGGGATAGAAACTCTCGTTTTTTTCATATGTCCACTCTCAAGAGAAGACATAGAAATAGTATCGTGTGCATAAAGGATGATGGGGGTACTTGGTTGGTGGAGAAGTCTGCTATTTCACAGAATATTGCTCTGTTTTTTCAGCAACTCTTCACTTCCTCGGATCCATATCATATGGATACAGTGTTGAGTTTTATTGACCCTAAGATTTCAGACGATATGAATCAGAGGATTATGCTTCCTGTTTCACGTGAAGAAGTCAAAGCTGCGGCCTTTAGTCTCGGGTCCTCTAAGGCGCCAGGCCCAGATGGATTCTCTGGTACATTTTATCATAATGCCTGGTGTGAGGTTGGGGAATCTATCTTTGTTATGGTTAAGGAATTTTTTGAAGGTAAATCGCGTCTTTCTGCTATCAATGAAACAAATATTACTCTGATTCCTAAAGTGGAAAAGCCTGAGCATGTATCACACTTTAGACCTATTGGTCTTTGCAATTTCTCTTATAAGATTGTTTCCAAGATTTTGACTAATCGAATGAGGCCCTTGTTAGATTCTTGCATCTCGCAAAACCAGGGTGCTTTTGTCCCCGGCCGATGTATTCACGACAACATCATCATTGCTCATGAAGTTTACCACTATCTTCGAAGAAAGAGAGAAGGGGGTAAGTATGAATTTGCCCTGAAAATGGATATGAGCAAAGCCTATGACCGTATTGAATGGAGTTTCTTGGAGAAAGTGTTATTGCGGTTTGGCTTTTGTGTGGAGTGGGTGGCTTTAATCATGGAGTGTGTCCAATCTGTTAAGCTTAATGTGTGCGTATCTGGAGAAAATGTAAGCTCCTTTTCCCCAACTCGAGGGCTAAGACAAGGGGACCCCCTTTCACCGTACTTGTTTATTCTTGTTGCAGAGGTTCTCTCCCTCATGATTAGCAAGAGTCAAATGGCTAAGCGGCTTAAGGGGATTAAATTAAGTCACGGTTGCCGGTTCTTACTCACGCTTCTTTGCGGATGATTCCCTATTATATATGAGAGCCGGTAGAAAGGAGTGCACCTACCTAGCTCATATTTTACAACTTTCTTGTCTTGCTTGGTCGAGTCATCAATCTTGACAAGTCAAGTATCTTTTTTTCCTCTAATTCTCCGGTGGAGGTGAGAACAATGGTGGGTAACATTCGGGAATTGCAGCAGGCGATGATCGGGAAGGTATCCGGGTATCCCAAGTATTTGGGGAAGACCAAGCACCAAGCATTGGCCTATGTTCGGGAAAGGATCATATGCAAGTTGAAGAGTTGGGGCCTCTCCTCGCTTTCCTTTGCTGGCCGTGAGGTGATGATTAAAGCCGTCATTCAAGCTATTCCTATATTCCCAATGAATTGCTTCAAGTTTCCACTTAAAACTTGTAAGGAAATTCATAGATTAATTGCTAATTTTTGGTGGGATGGAAATGCCTTTGGGCAGCGCACACATTGGAGGGCTTGGGATCTACTTACCTCTGGAAAGGAGAAGGGCGGTATGGGCTTCAAGGATCTCATTGTTATGAATAACTCCTTGTTAGCTAAAACAGCTTGGAGGCTCTTGTTGCACCCTAACGATTTATGGGCTCAGGTTTTGAAAAGTATCTATTTCCCCAAAGGAGGGTTCCTTGATGCAGCTAAAGGTTACAAAGCTTCTTGGTACTGGTCCAGTCTTATTGATGGTAGGGATATCCTTAAGCAAGACCTTAGTTGGGATGTTGGTATGGGCACCGCAATTCGTATTTGGGGTGAACCATGGATCCCCGGAGTCTCTTTACCGGCTCTATTGAGCATAGTGCTAACTACTATGTCCCAGCATGGGCGGGTGTGTGATCCGATGGGCGATGGCGTACGGAATCTAGCTCAATTGCACAATTCCTTACGGATGAGGTGAAGAAGGCAATCTATTCGATTCCTATTTGTACTAATGGATTGGAGGATAAACTAGTGTGGAATAATGCGAGGAATGGGGATTATTTGGTTAAATTGGGGTATACGGTGGAGAAGGAGAGGCATTTGTTGGGTGTTCACAAGGCTGGATCTTCCATTGTTGTGCCCACTTGTTGTTGGAAATCCGTGTGGAAAATCAAGATAATCCCGCGTGTGCAACAATTCATTTGGCGACTCCTTAATAATGCTATTGCTACTAACGATGCTCTCTTTAGAAGGAGAAGGTCCTTGAATCGTCAATGCCCATTTGTGAGGATGCGGTGGAAAACATAGAGCACCTTTTCTTCCATTGCCCATGGACGCGTTGTATATGGTTTGGCGTCATTTAGGGGCAAATTCGACCTTGAATCGATCACCAATTTTAATGTTGGTGGCTCCACATTTACGGTATGTCCTTCTTGAGCTCTTATGATATTCTTTGTGATTAGTTGGATATTGTGGTTTATTTGGAAGGCGAAATGCAAAGGTCTTTAGTTTTATTGAACCAAATCCTTTTGAGGTGCTTGAGATGGCTAGATCTAGTCTTCTTGAACTTTTGGTTAATGCGATTCTAAGCGGCAAGATCCGATTGTACACGCCCAACCTCCTTCTTTGTCTTGATCGGTGGGCCCCACCGCAGATTGATAGTGTGAAAATTAATTGTGATGGATCCTTTTATCCCGGTAAGGAAGAGGCTGCCATTGGTATAATTTGCAGAGATCATTTTGGCTCTTTTAGGTGGGGTTTGTGGACAAACCGAAATCCATTTCGCTTTTATGACCGAAGCCCTAACACTTAAAAGAGCTTTCTTGATTGCCATTGGGGGTGTGCCCTGTAGGGTGGGTTTCACAACCAACACCTTCTTTGTTGTCTCTTCTAACTTTGGATGTTGAGCAGGTTTCTTCAGTCAGGAATATTGGTTCTTAACCTCGGTTCTATGAGGGGTGATGATTTTACTTAGTTACTTTCAGTTGTATTTTGGACTGCTTTGGTCTGTGGCTGTACGTTTTATTTCCCTGTTTGTGCTTGTTATTAGCTCTCTGTATCTGTTTTCTGGACCTTTTGAAGTGGTAATAGAAACCTCCTTCAAGCAAAAAAAAAAAGCTTCATCGTTGTCAGAGCCTGACTTTCCGAGAATGCGTCAGAATAGTTAATGGTTAAAGGGAATTTAGAGCCCTTTGATGGATTTTTTGATAATAAAACAAAAACACTTTTTTAATACAAAAAAAAAATACTTTTTAATTAATTTATGTGTTTAGATGATATTTTTTTAAAAAAAAAAAAGCAAAAGTCACAAAAAAAGCTAAAATGCTACTTTTTTTAGAAGCTCTAATTTGAAGCTTAAAAAAACACTTTTTTTAAAAGCCCATCCAAACGGGCCCTAACATATTAAATATAAGCAACTTGACTTAGACTTAAGTTTAATGTTATGCAGGTGGAAAACATTGCTAATGACTTGTTATGTTATATTCCTTCGATCCATGAAAAAAGCGTCAAATGACTTATTTGTGCTTACTAAAAAAAATTTAAAATTACTTAAAAGCAATAAATATGTGTATTTTTTTTTTTCGATTATGCCCTAAAGAGGAAGTGAGAGAGAAACAATAAATGTAATAAATATAATCTATGGTTAAAGCTGAAATAAATGCAAATAAATGTTTTAACAAAACTAAAATTAAATTAAGCTGATATTTTGGGATAAGTCCATTAACAAATTTGAAGCTTCTATTTAGAGATGGAGAGGGTATTAATAAGCTAGCTGCGTTGTTTATTCTAGTTATAGCAAGGAAAATTGTTACCTGACGATTTGAACGCTGGATATGTTATAACCGCTTTCAGTTCGCGTAGAAGAGAAATCACTTCATCTACTCCTTTAACTACAACTGGTTAAAATATAAACGTCATAATGGAAAGAGATTTGGATTCCTTAAATTCTTCTATTGTCGAATTTCAGATATCATAATGAGATAATGAGGCAAAAAAGGTTTTAAGAACACAATGCGTCAGAACACTTAACTGTTAAAGAGAATTTAACATAAAATATAAGTAACTTGACTTAAGTTTAATGTTATGCAATGGAAAACATTGTTAATGATGACTTGTTATGTTATACTTCTTTTGTCCCTTGATAAAAACTCAAATAACTTATTTGCACTTATTAAGAAAAAATTTAAATTACTTAAGAACAATAAAACTACCATCGAACAAAGCCTACCATGTTTGCTTGAATTGGTGTTTAAATCCCAATCATGTATATTTGTGTGTGTGTAAAGTATTCGTTCATTTTTTTCATAACAATGAAAAAGTAATCGTTCATCTTGTAGGACTAAATGGAATTCATGTATTTCAATGTCTCAGAAATGGAAAGCATTGTTAATGATTTGTTATTGTAAGCTTGCTACATTGTTGATTCTAGTAAAGCAAGGAAATGTCTTAAACCAAAATAAAGGGAGGGAAGAGAATTTAACCCAAAATTTTGTCTTCCCTTTCACCTAAAAAATTAAAACAAGTGAATGAAAGAGGTCCCCTTCCCTTAAACCAACACACCCTAAAAAACCATTCCAAATAAAACAAACAAAAATATACAAGTATTCATGGGTAAATTTAAACAATTATAAATTAACAAGTGTCCATATGAAAATTTATAAATCCTAATTTATTTTATAAGAGTCTATCAAAAAAATATACAAGTATTCATGAGTAAATTTAAAGTGTACATACATATTTAAAAATAGCAAAATATTAAATAGTATGATTGGAGAATTTAATCTAATAAATATAAACAACTTGACTTAAGTTCAATGTCCAAGTAATGGAAAGCATTGTTAATGATCTGTTATGTTAGAACAAGGAAAATGGTTACATGTACCATCTTCATTTTCAAAGCTTGTCATTTCGAGCACTAGTTCTTATCTATATCCGATTTAAGTGTGGGTAGAAGCCAACTTTCTTCATTTTCTTTTTAAACCCAAAAATTTAAACAGGTTAAAATAAATGTCATAATAGACCAAATGTGCTAAAATAGTTAAAGCTAATAAAATTATTCTAAAATTTAAGTAATTTTCAATATTACTCTCATCCATTACACTTATTAATTATAGGCATATATGAAAAAAAATAATTAATACTCATTGGACACAAACAAGTGCCTTATAAAAAGGATCAAATGCACTTGTTAATTAGTGCCTTATAATTAAGACGAGAGAGCATTTTGGGATAAGTCCATTAACAAATTTGAAGCTTATATTTATATTTAGGGATGGAGGGAGTATTTTAGAGCCCGTTTGGATGTAGTTTTTAGAAAATGATTTTCACCATTGACGAAATAAAAATAACTTTCGGAAAATAGGTTTTAGGATTTATAAGGTAAAAATGATTTTTGAAAAATAACTTTTGGATAAAAATAATAGTGTTTCGATAACTTCAAAACCAAGGTTTTAACAAAAGTTTTCCAAACACCCTAAAATTGTCCAAAAGTTATTTTGTATCAAAACTTAGGTTTTGACAAAAGTTTGTCAAACACCCATAAACCTAGGTTTTGTCTTTAGCTTACCAAACACCTATCAAAACCTAGGTTTTGTTATAAGTTTATAGGTTTTATGAAAAACTATTTTTTTCAACTTTTTCTCTCTCCTCTACCATCAATATTATTTTTTCAGTATCAGTCAATATTCTTAAGATATTTTTTAACACCTTTCTGTACCCTAAAATATTTTTTCAAGATTAGTCATTACCCTTAAATATTTTTTCAATATCCTCAATTTTTTTCTAAGATCAAGAAATACTTTTTCAGTATCTTTTTAGAACCCGTTAGTACCCTAATTTTTTTTTCAAGATTAATCAGTACCCAAAATATTTTTTCAAGATCATAAAATAAATCTTTTAGAGTATGAGAATGTTTTTTTTAGTACTAGTCAATATTAACTATATTTTTAGTATCCGTTAGTACCCTAAATTTTTTTTAAGATTAATCAGTACCCCGAAATATTTTTTCAAATTTTAAGACTATGAGAAGTATTTTTTTCGGTATCATTCAATATTAAGTATTTTTTCAGTACCCTAAAATATTTTTTCCAAAATCAATCATTACCTTAAAATATTTTTTTTAATATCTTAAAATAAATTTTTAAGATCATGAAATATTTCAGGATACTACCAAAAAAATACTTCATAATCTTAAAAATTTAGGATATTTAAAAAACATTTGAGGGTAATGATTGATATTGCAAAAATATTTTAGAGTATTGATTAGTACTAAAAAGATATTTAAGAATACTGAAAAAATACTTCATAATCTCTCAAATTTATTTTAGGATATTGAAAAAATATTTCAGAGTATTAAAAGGTATTAAAAAAAATACTTAAAGATACTCACTGCTACTGAAAAAATATTTTAGATTATGACAGGAGAGAGAAAAATCTGAAAAAAAATAATTTTTTTTAAAACCTAGGTAGGTTTTGATAGAGTATAGTTTCTGAAAAATTTTAGAGAATAGTTTCTGAAAAATTTTGGAGAATTATAGCAACGAAAATTGTTACCTGGACCATTGTCAGTTTCAAAGCCTGTCGTTTCGGGCGCTGGTTCTGATCCATCCCCTTTCGGTTCGGGTTGAAGGCAAATCTCTTTATCTACTCCATTAAACCCACTTAATTAGACCAGGTTAAAATATAAACGTCCTAATGGAAAGAGATTTGTATTCCTTAAAAATCTTCGATTCTATATGCATATTCTTGTTGAGTTTCAGATATCAGAATGAGATATAACTAATGACGTTCCTAAGTAGTGCATCAATCATTAACGCCATACCCTAAGAAAACCATTTGAAATGAAACGAACAAAACACTCTCAGTGGAAGAAAAAATTTCAAGAACACTCACTGTCGATTTGACTCTGCGATTCCATTAGCCAAAGGAGTAATGAAGGCTCAAGTTTGCCTTTTTGCCTCTGCTGCGTCTGTGTCTTACTTCAGATCAATTTTTCTGTTATGCTAGACGCTGAAGGAGATTGGTAGCTGAAGGGACCAAAAGGAGAAAAAATGTCAGGTGAAGGAAGTCATTAATGATCGCTCATCTCATCTGTTTATATACAAGTAATCAGATTTCCGTAGTTACAGCTGGCATTTACCACATTGTGCTTTTTCATGTTCTTCTTTTGTCCAATTTGTCGTCTTCCTTTATGGCTAACATGGGTGGTATGTTTGGTTTGAGGAGAGGGGAGAGAAAAAAAATGAGAGGAGAGAAATTTTTTTAAAAAATTGAATGTAGTGGGACCCACATATTTTCCCCTTCCCTCAAACCAAACATACCCTAAGACACGGTACGAGATTTTCTGGTGAGGTCGTGCCCCGAAAGATATTTTGGGGATACTAGTCTTCTTTTTATTGGTTGAGGGGATGCTAGTCTTCAATAATTACAAAGGCCCTCATCGTCAAAGTAGCCACAGTGTTCTTCCATCGATAATCTTCCCATCTGATTTGATGTTTTTTAAAAAAGAAATGCAATGTTTTTTCCGGGGTTCTTGGCTCTTACTAGAGTTTTGAGAAGAAGAGTATACTGGATCATTGTATTGATGAATAGTAGAGTCTGTCAATATATAGACTCTTAACAATAGAGTGTGTGCCGTACACGTGTCTAACAGAATGCTAACAATACTAACAAGTTGAACAGATAAATGCCAGCTAAGCTCATTTGGTTGTTACATTGAGTAATCTAGAATATTCTAATATTCCTTATGCTACTTGTTCTTGCTTCAAGGATAAAACATTCAACCGATCTCTAAATGGAAGGAACATGGTTTTTCCCAGTGGCTTGGTAAGTACATCAGCTACTTGATCATGTGAGGGAACATAGCCTACTTGTAGTTGTCCGGCTGCCACCTTTTCTCGAAGGAAGTGGAGATCGATTTCCACATGCTTTGTCTTTGAGTGGTGAACTGGGTTTGATGCAAGCGCAATTGCGCCTGAGTTGTCACACCAAACAACTGGAACTTCAATAATTGGTACATGCATTTCTTGTAGGAGCTTCATGACCCAAACCACATCAGAAGAGGCATCAGCCAGACTTCTATATTCTGCTTCTGTGGCTGATCTGGAAACAACAGGTTGACATTTTGACACCCAAATGACTGGATTATTCCCTACGTATGTACAATATCCACTTACAGATCTCCTATCTTCTTTATTTGTGGCCCAATCTGAGTCTGCAAAGGCCTGAACATGAAGCCGAGTTAATGGCCGAATAAGAAGTCCATAATCAATTGTTCCTACTAGGTACCTCAGTATTCTTTTTACCCAATCCAGTGTGGAACAAGAGGATTTTGTAGGAACCTGCTGAGTTTGTTTACAGAGAATGCTATTTCTGGTCGTGTGTAGCACAAGTACTGCAGCTTGCCAAGTACACTCCTGTAAAGCTTGGAGTTTGGATAGCAATGGCCATCTGTAGAGGAAAGCTGAAGGTTTGTTGCCATGGGAGTATGCTGTGGTTTTGCATTTAAAAAATTAACATCATGCAGCAAGGAAAGTATGTATTTCCGTTGAGACAAGAGCAAACCAGCTTCAGTAGAGTGGAATTCAATACCCAAGAAATAAGAGAGACTGCCAAGGTCTTTGAGTGAGAAGAGATCACTCATGGCATCAATTAGACGCTGCACCTCTTTATCATTCGATCCAGTTATGACAATGTCATCAACATATAAAATCAGATAAACCACATGTTGCTGATCTTTTCTGATGAATAAGCATGAATCAGATTTTGAGGCAACAAATCCTAAGGTGTATAATGTTGAGTGCAGTTTCTGGAACCAAGCTCGAGGAGCTTGTTTTAAGCCATAGATGGCTTTGCGGAGTTTACATACCAGTGGTCTTTGATCTGAGTTTGAACCAAGTGAGAATCCGGGTGGTGCTTCCATGTATACTTCTTCTGTCAGATCTCCATTCAAGAAGGCGTTGTTGAAGTCCAATTGACGTAGCTTCCAGTGAGAAGAAATAGCCACAGTGAATAGAATCCGTATGGTTGCAGCTTTTACAACAGGGCTGAATGTATCCAGATAATCAATTCCAGCTGCTTGTGAAAACCCCTTAGCAACTAATCTTGCTTTTCTTTTTGCCAAAGAACCATCAGCATTTGTTTTTGCCTTCCAGATCCATTTACACCCAATGGGTTGTCTATGAGTAGGTAAGGGAACTATATCCCAAGTGTGAAACTTTTGAAGAGCATTGTACTCATCAAAAGTAGCTTGTCTCCATGAAGGATCAGCTAGAGCCTCGGAAATGTTACTGGGTGGAGTGATTTCAGTTCTTACTGAATATACCTTAGGTTTATGGATTCCATCTTTGCCCCTGGTGATCATGGGGTGAACATTTTTAGGCATGGGAGGGCTGACTGAAATTGAGCTTTGGGATGAGTCAGTACTGGATGATATAGAAGTGGAATGGGAATTATGGGTTCTGGTTGATATGGGAGAAGGATTTGAAGTTGGTGAAGCTGAAGAGTGTTGAGGTAATGATAATGATCTGGAAGTTGGAACTGAAGGTGAGCTGGAAGTAGGGACTGAAGGTGAGTTTGAGGTAGGTACTGAATCTGTTATCACAGGTCTGATAACTGAGGTGGGAATATAAGGTTGAAGGGAGGAAGATACCACAGAAGAGTAGGTGCGTGACTGACCTTTAGTTGTGTCCTTGACACTATGTTGAGACCCTGTAGCATGAAAGGCAGATTCATCAAAGTGCACATGACGTGAAATATAGATCCTTCCAGTAGTCATATCAATGCACTTGTATCCTTGGTGTTGTGAGCTATACCCAAGGAAGACACAAGCAGTTGACCTGAAATCTAATTTATGAGCATTATATGGTCTTGTTAGTGGGTAACAGATGCATCCAAATACTCTCAGAATAGAATAATTGGGTTGAATTTTGTGTAGTGTCTCATAAGGTGTGATATGATTAGCAAGAGCCTTGGAAGGTAATCGATTTAGAAGGAATACAGCAGTAGCAAAGGCATCCTTCCAGTAAAACATAGACAAAGAAGCATGAGCAAGTAGAGTCAAGCCTGTTTCAACAATTGAGCGATGTCTACGCTCGACGAGACCATTTTGTTCAGAGGTATGGGGACAGGAAAATCTGTGTTCAATGCCACAGTTAGCCAAATAATCTTTAAATACAAGAAACTCTCCTCCATTATCAGACTGAACTTGCTTGATTCGAGTGTGGTATTTATTCTCAACCAGCTGTTTAAACTCTTTGAATTTTGAGAGTGCATCAGATTTTTTATGTAGGAAATATATCCACGTAAATCTACTGTAAGAATCAACCAAGGCCAGATAATAAGCAGAACCATATGACTGAACAGGGGCAGGACCCCAAACATCCATTACTATTAATTCCAAAGGTTGTTGATACACAGTGGTGGATGCATGAAATGGGAGTTTATGGCTTTTCCCATATTGACAAGCCCGACAGAGGCTGTTATTAGAAGAAGTAAACGAAATGGAATTACATTGAAGGACATCTTTAACAATATTAAAGGAAGGGTGGCCTAATCTTTGGTGCCAAACAGATAAATTGGCAGTGGAACAAGAGAAAATTTGGGGAGGTTGTTTAGTTGTGTTATAACCAGCAGTGGCTGAAACAGTATTTGCAGAGACAGCTCTTGTGACATCTGCTAGAAGAGGGTACATGCCTTGTCGTTCAACTCCACGCATCAAGTGTTGTCCAGTCCTCAGATCCTTGACAACACATTGGTGAGGAAAAAATTCAACTGAGACACTATTCTCACGAGTGAATTTAGCAACAGATAACAGATTTTTCTTCATTTGAGGAACATGCAATACTTTGTTTAATGTAAACTGAGTATTGGAATCTGAGAGAGAGACTTTACCAATGGATTTGATGGTCGATAGCTCTCCAGTTCCAACTTGAACAGAGCCAACTCCAGGAAGAACAGATGTAGGAGCAAAGCACGAATTGTCATTTGTGATGTGTTCTGTGGCTCCGGAGTCAGGATACCAGGCTGAGTCAGTAACAGAGGCAGGTGTTACAAGGAATGCCTGAGCAGTGGGATTGATAGGAGTAGAGGCCTCAGATTGTTGAGGTTTTGGAGCAGTGGAAGCATGAGTGGCTGAAACAGCATTTGCCGTAACAGGAGTAGCTGAAGTAGTGGATGCAGATGATTCAGCTGTGATTGGATAGTACTCAAATGGCGAGTAGAACTCCGGCATGCCAAATCCTTCAGCATAGTGTGCTTGAGCTTCGGATGAAGGACCAGCAGAGGTAGGGTACTCATACCTGTAGTAGCATCGATCAGCTGAGTGGCCTGCCTTGCGACATATTTGACAAAGAATGCGCCAATTGGTGAAACGGCCACGGCCACGACCATAAGAACGTCCTCCTCCACGAGAAGAATTTGAAGGTCGATAGTCTCTGTTGCCATATCCAGTATTTTGACCTTGAGTGTGACAGATAACCGCAAAAGAATCATCACCAAGTGAGTCCTCAGAATACATTTCAATTGAAGGAGTTGGAGAGTTATTCACAGCAGAGGACGTTTTTTGAGTTACTAGATTTGCAGAATGAGTGTTACAGGTGGTAAGAAACACTTTGTGGCGAGCTTCTGAGTCAAGTAGCATGGTTGAAACAGTTTCAAGACCAAAACGAGGTCGAGAGGCATTGATCACAGCAATGACTGGTTCATATTCAGCAGTTAAACCATTGAGAATGTATGAAACGTGTGCAGCTTCGTCCACTTTTTCTCCTAGCATGGCTAAGTGATCGCAGATGGACTTGAGATTTGCCAGAAAATCACGCATGGACAAGTCACCCTTGCGCTGATTGGCAAGCTGATTACGATAGGATAGAATCTTAGCATCCGATTTGCTGGAGAATTGTTGATTCAATTTTCCCCAAATTTGGGCAGCTGTCGTGAGACCGACTAGATCCGGAAGAATATTGGAAGCCACAGAAGCAAGTAACCAGGAAGCAAGAGCCGAATCAGTAGATTCAAACTCGTCTAATGCTGGATTTGTTGTTTCAACGCCATCACTGCCACGAATCGTTGCTGGAGGTGAACGAGCAGTGCCATCGAGGAAGGAATAGAGGCGATGCTGTTTGACCATAAAATAGACCTGCTGCTTCCACAACAGGAAATTTGAGTCATCAAGCTTGATCGTGATTTTTTTATTGGAAAAACCACGGCTCGATTCACTTGTCGGAACTGCAAGTGAGGTTGGAGCTGTTGATCCAGAAGTAGACATTTTTGCTTTCGAAATCGATCTGAAAAATTCACCAGAATAAAATCCTGAGGAAGAAACAGAGATCTCAAAGGCGGTAACGTCGTGAGGCCTAGTCACCGGGATCGGAGCAGACGGAGGTCTTAGAGCTCTGATACCATACTAGAGTTTTGAGAAGAAGAGTATACTGGATCATTGTATTGATGAATAGTAGAGTCTGTCAATATATAGACTCTTAACAATAGAGTGTGTGACGTACACGTGTCTAACAGAATGCTAACAATACTAACAAGTTGAACAGATAAATGCCAGCTAAGCTCATTTGGTTGTTACATTGAGTAATCTAGAATATTCTAATAGCTCTTCCCCTTTTAAAAAGAAATGCAATGTTTTGAATCCTAGTTAGGTTAAAAAAATTAGTTTTTTCTTTTTTAAAAAACCCTTAGATTTTGGATTTAACCAACAAAAGGGTTAGACATTATTACTAAAAGGAGAGGATTTAATTTTAGAGTTGGTTAAAATACTGGGAGAGACATCTTAACTTCTAGGTATTTAAGTAAATGTCTGAGGGTAATAGATGGCTTGCCCTACCTAACATTGGTATCACCTAAAAAGAAAGAAGATTTCACATTATTCTTAGATCTTGCGTGAGACAACCCCTTTCCCTAGATTTTGATATAAAAAGAAAAAATGGTCTAGCACATTATAGCTACCATTGGACTACGTCCATCAGAAAGGGTTAATACTTTATAATGTGGCAACCCAAAGTTTGAATCCTCATTGGAGAGGTTAAAAAAAAAAATAGCTTCATCGTCACCAGATGAATTATAAACATATGTAGTGGGGAAAAAAAAAAGGGAGGAAGAAGCTGAACTGTGATATACATGGACGGATAAGAAAATATGTGTTCCAAGTGTATATTTTGCAATGAAGGGGAAAATGTTCACCAGTGGTTGAAAATATCAAGGAGGTGTTGAGTAGACACATTTTTGACGAGGGAAGTGAATTGCACATGAGTGAGCATCGGTGTGGGGCTAAAAAGTTGATGTTGCTGGGAATGTAGGATTCAAGAAAGACAGTGGGGAAATGAGCAAACGGAGCAAAAATGTCAGGTGAAGGAAGCCATCAATGATCTGTCATCTCATCTGTTTATATACAAGTTTTGATGCTATAATCGGATTTCCGTAGTTACAGCTGGCATTTACCACATTGTGCTTTGTCATGTCGTATGTTCTTCTTTTCTCTAATTTGTCGCCTTCCTTTACCTATGGCTAACATGCGCCGCTAAGAATGGACTGTACCAGATTTTCCTGTGAGGGGGAGCACCGAAAGCAATTTTGGGGATACTAGTCTTCTTTTTATTGCTCGAAGGGAATACTAGTCTTCTGAGATATCATAATAATAATAATTACAAAGGCTCTTATCGTTAAAGTGGCCCGAGTGTTCTTGAATCGATAACCTTCCCATTCGATTTGATGTTTTTTAAAAAAAGAAATGCATTGTTTTTTCCAGGGTTCTTGGGCTCTTCCCCTTTTAAATTATTCTCTCCAAAAATATAAATTTTATCATATAATTAAAATTAGAGGTAGTATAATACATTGTTTTCTTATTATTTGTAATCAAAGTTCATATTAAGAAGGCTTTAATAGTCCTACTACTTCTAACTATATGATTAAGTTGATTTTTTTTAAAATAATAATAAAACTAATTAAATTATTTTAAAGTATTTTTGTTTTTATTTTTTTCTTTAAATTAATTAGTTTGATTAATAAATTAATATATAATTTAAGGATATATAATATATTATATGATTAAATAATTTATTTATTTTCATTAATCTCTAAAAGAAATCAATATAATTTTATAATTGAAGGTAGGTACGCATTATGAATTATTGGTTTCCCTCTGCACGTGTATGGACTATATGCAAAGTCTATCAAAGAGGCATGAGGGACAAGAAAATGCAGAAGAAAAAGAGTGAACAGTATTCTTGATAATGATGAGCACTTAGCTAGGATACAAGAATCTTTGTTTTTTTATGATTTGCCATTTTGTGTTTGGTATTAAGAAAGCTTTTGATAATGATGAGCACTTAGGTAGGATAGAAGAATCTTTGTTTTTTTATGATTTTCCATTTTGTGTTTGGTATTGAGAAAGCTTTTGCTTCTAGAGTCCTTGACAGAATTAATTTAAAATATAAAAAGTAACAATTGAAGTGATTTTGCAGATAATATAATTGAGGAAACAATGATATTACCTCTGGTTTTAAATAGAAGAACACTCTTATAGTATAATTCATATTATAAAAATGTTTTTATAATTAGAATTAGAGTAATTACTTATTATAAAACTAGAGAAAATATAGGATAAAAGACTAAGAGATTGGAGAAGAAAATGGGTAGTATTTCTCATTGATATTGTTGTATCACAATCTCACACACTCCTCTGCCCTTTTCGTTCCTTAAACGCTGTGTGTGTATTATGTGTATTAGAAGGAAAATGGGTCTTTGAGTGTAATTTTCACCTCTAGGTCGTAAGATGTAATTTTCCCCTCACCAAATTTTCAACACATCACATGAAGGTGGGCAGCTAAAGAAGGCGAGAAATAATGTTGTGGGTCTCATATCTTTATATATTATATGATATAATATACCGGTGACATAATATAGATTAAGAGTCAATGCGCATGTAGATAATTAATGTATTTATAACACTCTCATTTAAATATTTATTATGAATGTGTCTCACTAAAAATTTTAACTAAAAAAACTCAGTGAGATAAAAACCTAGCAAAAAAAAAAAAAAAGAGTATATCGTTTATGGATATACTATCTAGTGTTACCTCATTAAAAACATTTCTAAGAAAACTCAGTGGGATAAAACCTAAATAAGAAAAAAGAGTACAGTGTGTATCTGATAGTTCTCAATGTTTTGATGATAACATACAATTGTAATGGAAATAAACTTAATGATTCAACTTACTTCAGTGTATATTTAATGGCACTTGAGTGAATATCTTTCATTTCAGTCAAATCTTGAATTAGAGAATGTTTTAATATATCTGTCATAGACATACTTGAATTTTGATTCAAGAACTCGAGTCAGTACTTTAAAAACTTAGTTAAAACAGCTTTCAGTTTTGACTAACTCAAGTTAAGTGTCTATAATTCGAGTGAAAGGCCTTGTGTAATGTTTAAATGAAAAGTATCAGCTAAAGCTACCAACGTATGACTTGAGTTGACTTGGTGAGTGCTAAAACTTATCTTTTCAAATCTTAGCTCTTGCACTAGAATATCCTATTGATAAGACAAAGGTTTCAAACTCGAAATATTTGTACACTCTAGTTACTTGTTAGAGTTAACATTTTTGTACTCGAGTGTCATTTGTTCAAAATCACTTTCAAATGTACTTGTGTCTACGAAAACTCAAATTATGATTTTTGTGCACTCGAGCGATATGTTAGAGTCAGCAATTTAAGACTCGAGTGTCCTCTACTTAAACTTATTTTCAAATATAACTCGAAATCTTCTGTCTATGAACAGATGCTCTTGACTCGATAATAAAGACTTGATTCGAGTGACAAATTCAAGTCAATGGGCTTGTTTGAGATATCAGTGGACAATTGGATTTATGGAAAAGTCTGATTGAGTAAAAGTTCAATTGTGAAATATGATTTATGTTTGGATTAGTAGTTACATAACTAATTTTTGTGAAATTGAAACTTGTTTGAAATGACTTATAAATAAGTGACTTTGGAAATAATTATAAAGGAAAAAATAAAAATAAAAATACCAAAAATATGAAAAATATTAAATTACAAAATTTGGCAGTGCTAAACTATATAATTTGATCAAATAAATATTACATAAGTAACTAGAAATTTAAGCCCTATATAATTTGATATCTAATTATATCACACATCTAATTCATTTCAATTAAAAATAACTGATTTGAGAAAGATAAGCTCCTCTTTGATAAGTTTGGAGAAAAATGTCGGGTGAAGGTCTGAAAGAAGTCATTAATGATCTCTCATCTCATCTGTTTATATTCAAGTTTTGGTGCTATAATCGGATTTCCGTAGTTACAGCTGGCATTTACCACATTGTGCTTTTTCATGATTTAGCTTCTTCTTTTCACCAATTTGTCATCTTCCTTTACCTATGGCTAACATGCGCCGCTAAGAATGTACTGTACCAGATTTTCCTTTGAGGGCATGCCCCGAAAGCAATTTGGGGGATACTAGTCTTCTTTTTATTGCTCGAAGGGGATACTAGTCTTCTGAGATATCATAATAATAATAATTACAAAGGCTCTTATCGCCAAAGTAGCCCCAGTGTTCTTGCATCGATAACCTTACCATTTGATTTGATGTATTTTTAAAAAGAAATGTATTTTTTTTTCAGAGTTCTTGGGCTCATCCCCTTTTAAATTATTCTCTCTAAAAGTATAAATTACATTATAAACTTTATCATATAATTAAAATTAAAGATAGTATAATATATTGTTCTCTAATTATTTGTAATCAAAGGTCATATTAAGAAGACTTTAATAGTCTCACCACTTCTAATTATAAGATCAAGTTGATTTTTTTTTTGAAGAAATTAATAAAGCTAATTAAATTATTTTAAAATATTTTTTTCTTCAAATTAATTAGTTTAGTTAATAAAATGATATATAATCTAAAGATATATAATATATTATATGAATAAATAACTTATTTAACTTTATTAATTTTTCTAAAAAATTAATCTGATTTTATAATTAGCACTGGGGTAGTATGAATTATTGGTTTCTATGTGCAAGTGTATGGACTATGTGCTAAGTCTATCAAAGAGGCACGAGGAACGAGGCACGAGGAACGAGGCACGAGGAACGAGGCACGAGGCAATGCAGAAGAAAAAGAGTGAACAGTTTTCTTGATAACAATGAACAATTGGGTAGGATACAGGAATCTCTGTTTTTTTGTGGTTTGTCATTTTGTGTTTGGTGTTTAAAAAGTTATGAATTATTGGTTTTTCTGTGCAAGTGTATGGACTATGTGTAAATTATATCAAAGAGGCACGAGGGTAAAGAAAATGCAGAAGAAAAAGAGTGAACAATTTTCTTGATAATGATGGGCACTTGGGTATGATTTAGGAATCTTTGTTTTTTTTGTGGTTTGACATTTTGTGTTTGGTATTGAAAAAGTTATGAACTATTGGTTTCTCTGTGCAAGTGTATGGACTATGTGCAAAGTCTATCAAAGAGGCATGTGGGATGAGAAAATGCAGAAGAAAAAGAGTGAACACATTTCTTGATAATGATGAGCACTTGGGTAGGATATAGGAATCACTACAAAAAAAAAAAAAAATCATTATTTGTAGTGGTGAATTTGTAGCAATCACATATAACTGCTACAAATACCTGTATTTGTAGCGATTAAAGACAAAAACGTAACCAATTCGTAGCGGCAGAGATGACATCAAAGCACGAGCTTGTTTGCGATGAATTTTGTAGCGGTTACAACAAAATAAACCGCTAGGCGTCAGCTTGGCGTGAAGGTTGTTGGTTTTGATTAGTTTTGATGATGTCTTATATAGATGTCATTCTAAAGAGCAAAAAGGTTTCATACTACATTTATCTTCTACTTTGACTAATTCTTATATTTAATATAGATGCAAAAGTTTTGTAATGGAGAATGTTGATTGAAGAAAGAAGTTCTTGCACAATATAATGAGAATATTATAATATCAAGGAAGCAAGAAGTTATCAAATGATTTGGGGGATAATCTAGAAGGAGAGAAGAAATTGAAGAAGGAAGAACTTGCAATACAATGGAATATATTTATTCAAGTTCTTATATTGATGCTAGAAGTCTCCAAGATCATATGGAAGCTGGAATGGATCAATTCAGAGTTAAAACCAGCAAGAAATCGGTTCGGGATGAGCAAACTCGAGTTCATATCTATAACCTCGAGTTCCCTACTTCGCTACAATGGTTTGCTCCTCGGTATGAGCAAACTCGAGCTGTATCCTCAAACCTCAAGTTTGGAACTCCAAACTCGAGCCCATCATTAACAAACTCGAGCTTGTATTGTCTTCAGCAACTCTAGCGTCTCTGGACAAGGCAAACTCGAGCCTATAAGTTGACAAACTCGAGTTTACAGCATCTTCAGCATTTCAGCTACTCTGTTCAGCATTTCACTCGGGCGATGTCTGGTAATTCAATGATATCTCCTAAACCAGAGATCGGGTTGAGGTGAAACTAGTGGAATATGAAACTAGATTTCCAATGCGTCATTTTGATATATAATTCAAGCCAAAAGGAGTTCACATGAAGGAGCTATGAATTTATGAAGTTGATAGTGATATCCACGTCACGCAGCAGACCAACCTTCAATTTTTTGAGTGTATCTCACAAACGGAAAATCCAATTGAGGTGAAATCAGTGGCATTGGAAAGTAGACTCAAAGGGCGTTCCATTGATAGTTGAACCAACCAAAAAGGAGTTCCGGCCAGGGAGATATGGCCCTCGAAAGTGGACTGTATATTCAGGATGTTGGAAGTTTGCTATCAAGTGAACCAAACTCGAGCCTATTAGTTGGCAGACTCGAGTTCGCGGGTTACAGAGAGCTACCAGGTCGCGAAAATCATCCAAACCCGAGCCTATAAGTGACAACCTCGAGTTTAGACAAGACAGAGAGCAAAATATGGTTTTGGAGAGAACCAAACTCGAGCCTAAAACTTACAAACTCAAGTTTAGCTCAGTCAGAGAAGAATTTAGCCTTCAACAACAAAGGGAAACTCGAGCCTACTTATGCAAACTCGAGTTCACGTCCCTGATGCAGAAAATCATCATTCCGAAAGTCTCACTTCTCAATCACATGATTACCCAAATGACTTATACTTCTTCTTAACATTATTTATATAATTTGTGTATAAGTTTTAGGTGATTAAAATGAAGGATTAGAAGCAAATCTCAAAATGACAGATTTGGGAAGATGAACTTTTCTGAAGAATTTCATAAATGAGAAAGAAGACAGATTTCAACGAGGAACTTGCAGAAACGAAGTTGAATACTCAATTATAATGATTCTCCAATACATTCAAACATTCTGACGATGAAATAGAAGCCTCAACAGATTCAACATTCAAAGTTTCCATTATGACAGATTTGAATTTGCTTTAAAGTCAATTAAAGCAAATGGATGATAGCCTGGAAAATTACCCAACCATTCTTCAAGGAAGACAACAAGGCTCTTGCCAATTAAAGCACCTGAATATCTGGGAGAAATTCTTGAAGAAACAACATTCAAATATTTAAATTTGAATTGTTCCCAACAGTTATATCCCAACAACTAGAATTTCGAATGGATTCAAATCTGATTGGATTTGCAACGGTTACTGTTCATAACGGTAATATTCTTCAACAGACAAATGCTTCAAACGAATTGATTTCGAGTTGTCTATAAATAGAAGACAGATTCAACACGAAAACGAGAGAAACAAGCCTACCTCTTCAACATGCTATTACTCGATCCGCTTATCATTTACTCTCGATTTTCAATTTCTATATATCATAGAGAGTGAAATGTTTTGTATTGTACTTCAGTGTTTATCCATACACTTCTGAGAGAGAAGATTCATTGTAAACATTCTATCTTTCTATTTGTGAGTTACTCAAGATTGGGTGATCTTGAGTGGGAAACACAGTGTGTTGATTACAACTTGTAAGGGGAGTGAATCCTAGTGAGAGGATTACTTCGAGTGCAGAGTGTGTAATTGAACAGGTGTATTGATTACAGTTTGTAAGGGGGAGTGAATCCTAGTGAGAGGATTACTTCAAGTACAGAACGTGTAATCATGTTGAAAGAAGATAGTGGATTGAAAATGTGAAGTGGAGGTTGAGGACTGGACGTAGGTCAAGGATTGGGCCGAACCAGTATAAATCACAGTTTGCATATTCTCTTCCCTTATCTCTTACATTCTAACATATATGTTTGAATGATTGATTATCACTTTATAACTTATTATTGTCATTCAAACTACGTTCAATAAGTTGCAGAAAGTTTCTTAAAGTTATAAGTTTTTAATCAAACACCAAATTCACCCCCCTCTTGGGTGATAGCCAAGTCTTTCATTTGGTATTAGAGCTAGGCTCTTGTTTAAAGGACTTAACAGTCTCAAGAGTTATCAAATGGCTAATTTTGGGTGCTGCTTGTTTTTGAAAGGTTTTGACTTTACCATTCCACCACTTTTCAAAGATATTGATTTTTGGTTTTGGAAAGCTAGAATGACTAGTTTTATCAAAGCAACTGATTTTGATATGTGGAAAGTCTTTACAAACGTTTTTGACTTTACTCCAAGAAAGGATTGGACAAAAACAGATATGAAAATGTTTTCATTGAACATTATAGCAATGAACATATTATACAGGTCTTTAACAGAAAAAGATTTTGAGAAAATCAAATGTTGCTCTAGTGCTAAAGAAATTTGGGATACTCTTGATTCTATTTATACTTCTAACAATTGTTTTGAAGTTGAAAGTGTTGACAGTTCATCTGAGACTATATGCTGTACATCTATGACTGATGAACAACTGGAGAATGAAGAAGGAGAAATCATTGAATCCAAGAAACACTTCCATGGTCCAGACAACACAAAAGAACAAGAGGAAGAGGATTCCCAGGAAGAACTCATGGAAGATTATGATCAATCATTATCTAGAGTTCAAGATGCACATGTGGTAAACAATTCCAATTCTTCTTGTGTAGTTAAGAAAAATGATTTTGAACATTTGCATAAAATTGTTCTGCAACCATTTACTAATTCTATTTTGAAAAACAAACATGTTTTCGAAAATCATCTTTGGAAAATCATGTGGGAAGAAAGAATATACAGATATGGGCCATTTGACATTGCATCCTCTAGACCAGCACAATTCTTGCAAAACTGTTTATAATAAGCATCATTCTATTGTTTGCAATTATTGTAGTAAATCTGGACATATTTCTCATACATGCTATATTAGGAGAAATTATAACGTGAGAAATAAATTTGTTTGGGTTCCTGAAGGACAAGTAAGGTCCACTACTAACAGTCAAGGACCCAAGTATAAGTGGGTACCAAAGTGTCCATCTAGTGCTCTATGTGTGTAGGATAATTTGAAAGTCAGTGGACAAAAAGGTATTAAGAGGATGAAGAAGAATCCAAGAGTGTATCATGAGCCTAAAAGGAGACTCACATCAAGCAAGAGAACTCTCAGAGCATCCATTGCTGGAATTACAGAAATCAAATCGTAAGAAGCAATGGACACCTATAAGAAGAATACATTCTGCCTCAAGAACAAACTACAATGAAGTACCATTCAACTATCTTGAGGAAGATAAGAAAAGAAGGATCTGTCGTGCACAAAAGAAAAGATTTTTGCTGTCTATGTCTTTTGAGAAAACTTTGCCCACACCCATAAGAAAACATATGAAGAACTAATGGGTAAGCAAAGGAAATACTCCAAGTACCTAAGGTAAATGTATACAATGGTAAAACCTCCTTTCCTATCATTTGAAATATTCATTGAGGGTTTTAAACTTTGTATCCTTAGGAATGAGCATTGTAAACTATCTTTGAAATTGGGCTTTCACATCCTAATTTACTTTTCTAAGGAATTGCAGTGTTCAACAATCTAGTTCTTTATGCATACATGATAATTTGAAAAGAGAACATCCTTTTATGCATAAAGTCATGCTTAATTCATTGTGCTCAATTATTCTGAATTGAGTGTATTCTTTAGAGCATGTGAATCTTATTTCTACAAGCTAACAATGATTGGATCCAAGGAAGGTTGGATACCAAGAAAGAAAAGGATTTGTACAACTTTGTAGGATCAAGGAAAGCTTCTCAAAGATGCAACATAGAGAAATGATCCAAGTCTTGAGAAAGCTAAACAAGCTGCTGGATGTTGATGGTGAACATTGGAAAAGGAGTTATCTAATCAATCCATCTCAACCAAGCAAGCTTCTATGAGGATAAGAGGAATTACGGTGATATCTAATTCTTGCCTCTTACTATGATTATATGAAATTCATTTTTGGTTTGGTTTTGGTTAAGTTAAAAGGATTTGAAACTTATTCAGTTTCAATCAGCAATTTTTCTGTCAAAACCAAACTCCAGTTTAGAAATGCAAACTCCAGTGTGAATCCTCCAGAAAATGAGTTAAAAGAGTTTACAAGTATGTAAAATCTGCAAGCTCGAGTTTGCCTCTGGCGGGAAAGCTTTTCAATTGAAAACTATTCTTTAAACTCCACAGTTTTTATTTTGAGTAGAGTTGGCTTATTTTCAAATGTTTAAAAATGTTGCAAACTCGAGCCTGAATAAATGAACTCGAGCCTATCCATTTTGGGTAGAGTTTACTCTGTGGTTTGAAAAACAAAAAGAGTTTACAAAATGTGTAAACTCAAGCCTGCGTTTTGCAAGCTTGAGTTTTCCCTTGGCAGAAAGCTTCCAAATTTTTATACTCTCTCAGACACGAGCCTACTTCTTTAAACCTCCAGTTTGCCTCTGGCCAAATGATTTCAAAGTTTGTTTATTTAATACAAACTCGAGCTTAGATTTCTAAACTCGAGCCTGGCCTTTGAATTGAGTAAAGTTATTTTGCAAACTTCAGGTTTGATATTTAAACCTCCGAGTTCTCTCGGAATGCTTAATTTAGTTTGACATGAATAGTGTCAAACTCGAGCCTAGTTTTTTGAACTCGAGCCTGGTACTTCAAAATGAGTAAAGTTGATTTTCAAACTCCAGAGTTCATATTTAAGCTCCATTTCACGTTTTGAAGAACTAATTTATTTTGACATGAACAGTGTCAAACTCGAGCCTGCTCACTAATGAACTCGAGTTTGCCTCTTTTACAAAATGAGATTTCAGTTGGCTTTCGCGACAATTACTTGACGATGCTCTGAACTCGAGCCTGCTTTTATGAACTCGAGTTTGGAACCTGAGAAAGTTTACAAACTCCAGAGTTTGCTATGAACCTCCAGTTTGCCTTTCCAAACTCCAGTTTGAGTCAACCATGATTTTGAAATAATGTTGCTCGAATTTGTGAAATCTTATTGTTTGATCTATATATTCCATATCACTAATATTCCTAACTCTATTTAATCAAATTGTTAGTGAGTTTCTGTTGATCAAACAAGTGAATTTGTGCATAACTTTTTGAGTTTATGATTTTGAAAATGCACAAGTCTAAAATTTGCTTGGATTTCAATTCACACTGTTTTTTGAAAATGCAAACAAATGTTTTGAAAACATATCCATACTTTGATTGCATTCAAATAATGTTTCAAAATTGGAAGTTAATATTGTATTTTGAATGTTGGATATGCTTCAAACTTGTCTAGTTGAGTTTTCCCTATCATTCACATATTGATCTTTGATATTCAATGTGTTGCTTGAACACCTTTGTTTGATTCTCTAACTAGTTGGACTTCATGTCTAATGAGTTATCCATATATGAGCTTCAAGCCTATCTTCTAGAAAAGATTTCAATCTGTGAAACAGTTATGCCTACTACATAAATTCTCATTAGTGAAGTTATTCCAAGCTTTATGAATGTTCATTAATGTATTGAATCTTAATGCATTAACCATTAATGGAATAACCTACTAGGATGATATTCTGGAACTCTAAGTCATTTGGACTAATGAGTTTGTGCTTCATCATTCATGAATCCTAGCATTCACTTAGTTGCTCAAATACATCAGCATTTGTCTTTCATCCTTATTTTGAGTAACTTAATTCATAGTCTTGCCTTGAGCATTCATACTCTTCTAATCCTAAGATGCAAGATTATCTTTTGGTCATAGCAAAGTCATTATATCTCTATTGTGCTAAGCATGTTTCAATAATGCTTTACCTTCATGACTTTTGCTTTTGAGAAAATTCTTCTACACGTAAACTTCAATGTTTCACATGTTCTCTTAATCTTGAAGCATTTTGATTTATTCATTAAACATGTTGACTTCCACCATGTTTAAAGTGAGCATTGTTTTCAAGCATGTTTCGAAAATGAACCTTTCATACATTAAAATTTCAATTTCATAATACATCATCAATGTTTGAAAGAAAATTCAAGATTTGAAACAATTTGCATATTTCATTATCATTCTTGAAAAATCTAATTTCATTCATGAACTATGATATGATAAATGCTTATCATTATGGATAAGATTTTCTATTCTTATTGATCAAACTTACATGCATTCTATCAATGACATCTTTTCTACATAAAGTATATTTCCAAATTGTCATTGAGAAATAACTTTATTGATATCTACTGCAATTCTGTAATATTTTGAATACTCTAAGTTATGCAGTATGGCAGTGTGATTTATGCTTCATATCTAAGTTATGTAGTGTGCTTATTGCTTCATTCTATTTCTGCTACAAACTCTGATTCAAATTCTGCTTTTGATATTAATTATGATTCTGATCTCAATTCTGATTCTAATTGCAATTTCAAAGCTTGATCATTGAATCATATGTTGAATCACTATTTTACCATTCATTTTGTAACATTGGTTCAAATCTGAAATTTCTTAAAAATTTAAATTCTGACTTCTACCTATTTTCTGATAATTGATCATCATGACTATTTATGTATCAAAATGAAGTTATCAAGGAAATTGTCATGAAGCATTTGTTCGTTTCTATGCCTAAACAGAATTAACTCAGGAGATTCAAGAATTTCAGTGTTTTGCAAAATGGTTTTGATCAAACTAATTTTCATTAAAATCCAAATGATCAAATCTTGCTTTCTGAAAGTGGCTAAATGTTTACAAGTGTTGTATGCTCTTTGCTCAAGTTTCATATGATTTAATTGCATAAGAGCATAAGAATTCTTACCCTTAGTCATGCATTCATTAAGGGGGAGCTTCAAATTCACATGTATTTTATCTTAAAAGTTCATCTCCTTTATTTGAAGAAAATCCTTTTAAGCATTATCATCTACATCTACTATGTTGTATTAGTTTTGATGAAGAATTAGTATCATATTTTTCCCTTCATTATCCTAATTTGAAAATATCATATGGAAAGGGATATTTTGATATCATGCTGCACTAACAAATCTCTTTGGCAAATAAATTGCTCAATTTGTAGCAAGAATTCTGTTATGTGCTAGGACATTCCTTAACATACTACAAGGAGAAACCATTACATTGAGGAAAGATATTTTGATGCTGAAGCTGTGATATGAAGTACAAGAAAACTTCTTGAAGCCAGCTGAGACATGTTCTGCAGAAGAGCTATATGAAGGAAAAGAGAAGGATGGAAATGATCTCATACAAGAAGAAAGCAAGCAAATGGACTTCATTGATCATTCATCAATTTGCAAAATTAACATGAGCATTTCTAATCTCTATCTTTTATATTCATTAGAAACTTTGCACATGTTTGGTATTTATATGCTTAATTGTGAAAGATGTTTTCGAAAACCTCTCCAAACTCTTTCAAACTTGTTTTCATAAAAACATTATTGCATCATATTAAGAATGAAAACAATTTCAAATTGGGGAGAGAAAATCAATTCTTTGATTCTGTCTAATTTAATTACATACTTGTCTCTCTACAAGCATCTCTTCTTTAAACTCAACTTTTTGCTAATGACAAATAAGGGGGAGAGAATGGCATGAAAAATATGTTGGGTTTATTAGCTTTTCATATTCATACATATTTTTCTTAAAGTATTTGCCATCATCAAAAAGGGGGAGAATGTTGGTTTTGATTATTTTTGATGATGTCTTATATAGATGCCATTCTAAAGAGCAAAAAGGTTGCATACTACATTTATCTTCTACTTTCACTAATTCTTATATTTAATGTAGATGCAAAAGTTTTGTAATAGAGAATGTTGATTGAAGAAAGAAGTTCTTGCACAATATAATGCGAATATTATAATATCAAGGAAGCAAAAAGTTATCAAATGATTTTGGAGGATAATCTAGAAGGAGAGAAGAAATTGAAGAAGGAAGAACTTGCAATGTAATGGAATATATTTATTCAAGTTCTTATATTGATGCTAGAAGTCTCCAAGATCATATGGAAGCTGGAATGGATCAATTCAGAGTTAAAACCAGTAAGAAATCAGTTCCAGGATGAGCAAACTCGAGTTCATATCTATAACCTCAAGTTCCCTACTTCGCTACAATGGTTTGCTCCTCTGGTATGAGCAAACTCGAGCTTGTATCCTCAAACCTCAAGTTTGGAACTCCAAACTCGAGCCCATCATTAACAAACTCGAGCCTGTATTGTCTTCAGCAACTCTGGCATCTCTGGACAAGGCAAACTCGAGCCTATAAGTTGACAAACTCGAGTTTACAGCGTCTTCAGCATTTCAGCTACTCTGTTCAGCATTTCACTCGGGCGACCTCTGGTAATTCAATGATATCTCCTAAACCAGAGATCGGATTGAGGTTAAACTAGTGGAATATGAAACTAGATTTCCAATGCGTCATTTTGATATATAATTCAAGCCAAAAGGAGTTCACATGAAGGAGCTATGAATTTATGAAGTTGACAGTGATATCCACGTCATGCAGCAGACCAACCTTCAATGCTTTGAGTGTATCTCACAAACGGAAAATCCAATTGAGGTGAAATCAGTGGCATTGGAAAGTAGACTCAAAGGGCGTTCCATTGATAGTTGAACCAACCAAAACGGAGTTCCGACCAGGGAGATATGGCCCTCGAAAGTGGACTGTATATTCAGGATGTTGGAAGTTTGCTATCAAGTGAACCAAACTCGAGCCTATTAGTTGGCAGACTCGAGTTCGCGGGTTACAGAGAGCTACCAAGTCACAAAAATCATCCAAACCCGAGCCTATAAGTGACAACCTCGAGTTTAGACAAGACAGAGAGCAAAATATGGTTTTGGAGAGAACCAAACTCGAGCCTAAAACTTACAAACTCAAGTTTAGCTCAGTCAGAGAAGAATTTAGCCTTCAACAACAAAGGGCAACTCGAGCCTACTTATGCAAACTCGAGTTCACGTCCCTGATGCAGAAAATCATCATTCCGAAAGTCTCACTTCTCAATCACATGATTACCCAAATGACTTATACTTCTTCTTAACATTATTTATATAATTTGTGTATAAGTTTTAGGTGATTAAAATGAAGGATTAGAAGCAAATCTCAAAATGACAGATTTGGGAAGATGAACTTTTCTGAAGAATTTCAGAAATGAGAAAGAAGACAGATTTCAACGAGGAACTTGCAGAAACGAAGTTGAATACTCAATTATAATGCTTCTCCAATACATTCAAACATTCTGACGATGAAATAGAAGCCTCAACAGATTCAACATTCAAAGTTTCCATTATGACAGATTTGAATTTGCTTTAAAGTCAATTAAAGCAAATGGATGATAGCCTGGAAAATTACCCAACCATTCTTCAAGGCAGACAACAAGGCTCTTGCCAATTAAAGCACCTGAATATCTGGGAGAAATTCTTGAAGGAACAACATTCAAATATTTAAATTTGAATTGTTCCCAACAGTTATATCCCAACAGCTAGAATTTCGAATGGATTCAAATCTGATTGGATTTGCAACTGTTACTGTTCATAACGGTAATATTCTTCAACAGACAAATGCTTCAAACGAATTGATTTCAGTTGTCTATAAATAGAAGACAGATTCAACACAGAAAACGCAGAGAAACAAGCCTACCTCTTCAACATGCTATTACTCTGATCTGCTTATCATTTACTCTCTGATTTTCAATTTCTATATATCATAGAGAGTGAAATGTTTTGTATTGTACTTCAGTGTTTATCCATACACTTCTGAGAGAGAAGATTCATTGTAAACATTCTATCTTTCTATTTGTGAGTTACTCAAGATTGGGTGATCTTGAGTGGGAAACACAAATGTGTTGATTACAACTTGTAAGGGAGTGAATCCTAGTGAGAGGATTACTTGAGTGCAGAGTGTGTAATTGAACAGGTGTATTGATTACAGTTTGTAAGGGGGAGTGAATCCTAGTGAGAGGATTACTTCAAGTACAGAACGTGTAATCATGTTGAAAGAAGATAGTGGATTGAAAATGTGAAGTGGAGGTTGAGGACTGGACGTAGGTCAAGGATTGGGCCGAACCAGTATAAATCACAGTTTGCATATTCTCTTCCCTTATCTCTTACATTCGAGCATATATGTTTGAATGATTGATTATCACTTTATAACTTATTATTGTCATTCAAACTACGTTCAATAAGTTGCAGAAAGTTTCTTAAAGTTATAAGTTTTTAATCAAACACCAAATTCACCCCCCTCTTGGGTGATAGCCAAGTCTTTCAAAGGTTTGTGGCAGTGACTTTGTAGTGGTTGTAAGTAAAAAACCGCTACAAAGTTGGCACCAGCTTTGGCTCGTAACAACGCGAACATTGTTGCGGTGAAGTTTGTCACAGTTATATGAAAATAACCGCTAGAAAATGTGAAACAACACCATATTTGTCGCGGTCAGGGAAAAGCGACGTGTTGACCGCGGCAAATCCTACAAATTTGTAGTGGTTATTACAATAATCGCTACAAATATTCACGCTATATATAGGCTGACTCAATCCGTACATCAGTTTTAAATATTTAAAAATAATTAGATCTGCATTGTCACTGAATGAACTATCTCGGCTTGGTAGTTGAAGACATGCAAATATCTGCAGCTCTCATCCTTGAAGCCAAGATGAGAGCTTTAGATATTTGCACCTCTCATCCTTGAAACCAAGGTAGTTCCTTCAGTTACAATCCAAATTTAATTATGCTTTTTATTTTATTTTTACGTGGAGACTTCTACTCTTCTGAATATAATCCAACATGCAACTGAAGATTCGGTTCCAATATAGCTGCCTTTCTCTCATGAAAATATCTCTGATCAAAATGAGTCAATGTGTTTTTCGTGGGAGATCGACATCTATACTGAATCCGAATCTTCATTGCGGCATGCTGGAATTTTCTTAGTAAAAAATTATATTTGTAGCAGTTAAAAGAGAAATCGCTACAAATTGAATATCTCAGTCAATTTGTAGCAGTTATGTCCCAGTAACCGCTATAGAATGTCAAAGGTCAATCATTTTGTAGCGGGTATGTCCCAATAACCACTACAGAATGTCAGAGGTCAATCATTTTGTAGCGGTTTTATAATTGCTACAAAATGTCACAACGAATGAGGCAGGGTTATGATATTTGTAGCGATTGATGCAGCAGTTCTTCCATAACCGCAACATAATGCTTGAACTTTGTAGCGGTTATACTTGTGAACTACTACAAAATGACGCGGTTTGTAAATAGTGCCTCCTTTCATTTTGAATCACGCAAGGTTTGATTTCTCGCATTTTTAACTTTTGATTTTCTTACTTGTAGCGGTAAAACTTTGACATTATAGTTAAGGGAGATGGAGGGAGAGGGAAAGATGTTGTTCGGGGTAGAGTACCTATAAGGGGAAGTAGTAGTAGAGGGGGCCGTACAGGAGGGCGTGGGCCTCGAAATATCCCTCCGCCCCCTTAGGTGGGGAGCGAGTTTAATCAGCTCTTCTCCGATGAGCCAATCCTAGCGCCGGAGACGCTAGAGACCATAGGGGGAGAACAGGGCGCAAGTCTGTCCGTTAGCGACCTCGATGAAAATGCTGAGATAGAGATTACCTTTCCCATCGGTGATGCGGAGCAGTTTGTTGACTAAGAGATCGAGCGGGACCAAGGGAACCCTCGATTATCGTCTTCATGTTTCACCGGATTTGAGGTGGATGTCAAAAGTAAATGTAATTATTTTTATGACAAAATTTAAATTTAAATTCCTTACATTTAATTAAATTATCTTTAAACGTAATACAAACATGTTTTTATAATTGTGTAGATACGCAGGGGAACATCAATAATAGGACGTTAAATGTTCTCGGGGTCAATCTGTTGGAGGGGCCTAGCGTCGTAGTCCCCTAGAACGAGGATACGGACTAGTCGATCGGCAACAGTGGTCACCTGTTCAACCGATTCCTGTCAGAATTAGGTGGGAATTGGGCGTGGTTCCCCCTCGACTTCAAGGATTGAAAGCATGTTCCGAAGGGGAGCAAGGACAAAGTGTTTAAGGACATTTTGCAGGTAAATTATGTTGTTTAACCAAATTTTACATGTAAATAGTTATAATTTGTGATTTATTTATTTATTACTTAATTAATTAATAAATAAATCATGATACAGACTAAGTTTAAAGTGCGAGGCAACGCGAAGAGGTATGCATTACTGAAGATAGGGGACAGTTGGAAGAGCCGGAGGGGTCGTCTCTACACCAACAAGAATGGAGATGGGACGATTCCTCTGCAACAGCTAATCGAGAACGTTCCAAATGGCGTCGACCCAAATGACTGGGCGGGTTTTGTCCAATACAGTAGAAGTCCAGCGGAACAAGTAGGGTTTTTAAATAATTATAGTTTAATTTTTTTAAAATTATAAATTTAGTTTACAAAAATTTTAAATTAATTTATAGTTTAGATACAGTTTAACTTAATTTATATTTTAAATTTTGTTTAATTATTGTTTAAATATTAATTAATTTATAGTTAAAATTTTCTTTCAATTAATTTTGTTTAAATTTAGTTTAAAAATATAAATATAGTTTAAATTAATTTATAGTTTACATTTGGTTTAAATTAATTAATAGTTTAAATTTATTTTTAAAATAGTTTAAATTAATTTCTTGTTTAAATATAGTTTAAAATTAATTTATAATTTAAATATTAGTTAATTTATAGTTTAAATTTTCTTTAAATTAATTTTGTTTAAATGAGTTTAAAAATATAAATATAGTTTAAATTAATCTATAATTTTCATTTGTTTTAAATTAATTAATAGTTTAAATTTAGTTTAAAAATAGTTTAAATTAATCTTTCGTTTAAATATAATTTAAATTAATTTAACTTAACATTTTGTTTACTCCTCTTTGTAGGCTCTGTCCTAGAGGAACACCAAAAGCTAGGCATAGCAGAGGATCCATCACATTGCAGGATCTAAAACGTTTGCTGTGACCTACAGTGAGCTGGTATGTTCAAAGTTAAATTAATTTTAGGTTTAAATGATTGATTGTTTTATTTTTGAAATAACAAACTTTATGTTCTTGTAATTCTTTCAGCAAACGAAGGCTCGGGAGGAGAATCGTCAAACAGACTATGGGGAGTTGTTCCCATACACCCATAGACACTGTGATGGAACGACGACCTCTAAGGCGGTAGAGGATATGATAGTAAGTTAAAAAAGAAATATTTATTTACTTAATTTTGTTATGTTTTATTTTATTTGGTTTTTTAACCATTTTATTTATTTAAATTATTTGTTATCTTTTATTTTAGTTCCTTTTTGATATTGGGGTACTATGTTAATACTTCTATTCATTTATATTAGTTTATTAATGTTACTTATAATATATAACAATTGTTATTGAAAAAGATATTTAGTGAAATAAATTTATTATAAATCTCTTCCCTTATTTTTTGCTTTACAAATCTTTTTGTTTTGTTTTTTGTTTTTGTGTTCGTGGGGAGGTTGTAATCTTTGATTTTGAGCTTCTGGGAGTTAGGAAATAGACATTGTGATTTTGTCTCTCTTGCTGGTTTTGCTTGTAAATTTGGAATCTTCAAGTGTTTTGGTTTTGTTACACCGCTACCGACCTCGCCCTTCCGGGTGGCGGGTTAGAGGGATTCTTTTTATAAATTACCTTTCCATGATTCTTAGTCCAATTAATTATAAGTCGGAGCATGCACAACAGAGCACTGGACCGGTTTGGACAACTACTTTGCTGGTAAAACATAAATAAACAGTAAGTAAAGTCCCCGGAGGGTTAGGGTACAGTCATCCGAAATACCAAAATAATATATACAGTAATCCCAAAAAGATAAAGTATAAAATATGATAAGGCATCCTCTATCCTTCATCAGCACTGTCATGCCTACCTTTCCAAAAAGGCCTTTATCAGTCGAGAACGCCCCTCTGTATCAACAAAAGCTTCTGGAGTCCGACAATAGCCCCCAGAGTAACCATCAATACTCATGCACTAAGTGTGTAAGGTGTATGCATGCAACCATGTCAAATGCGTAAACACAGATAATATGCCAAATAAACCGTAGATGCAAACAGAAACATATACACAAACTGTCTTCACACTGTTGAGCCACCTTAACAAGGTAGGCTTCGGAATTACTGGAATCACAAGCCCATCTCCGTTGGATCGCCACTCAAGGCAGACCCCGACAGGCATCCTCAACACTAGGAACACAATCACTAACATGCTCTGTATGCATATTTGGCAAAACACATACAAAAACACATATGGCAAGCAAAACATACAACAAAACACATAAAAGTGTCTGAGTAAAGTGGTTACTACCTGGTGAGGTATGCACTGTCTTAAAATTTTAATGTGCCTGATAGCTTCTCCAAGTATGCCTCAACCCTAAATAACACCCAAAATACCTTATTTTAGTATTTCCATAAATACCCATACATCTTTCCTTAAATCCGAGCCCTTTAAAAGTTTTCCAGAGAATCCAACGTTTTTGGCTCAACTTCAAAGATTTTTAATAAATTTCAAAAAATTCCAATGGACACAAAATCTGTGGAATATGAACCCTTAGGATGTCTAGTTTATGATAAAAATATCCCCAGAGGTCAAAACCATACGCATAAATTTTATACTTGAAAATACCACTCGCTGGTCCAGAACAAGGTTTCAGATTCTAAGCTACGTTTTGAAATTTATTTCTCTCGGATGGGACCTTTAAAAATTAAAAAATATTATATCAAAATGAATCCCCGGATGTCTAATTTATACATATAAAATTTCAGATTAAACCAACATCATTTTATATTTTAAAAACTCGTTTGAAGCTTTGCTGCCCAGAAAACTCAAATCTGGCAGCAAGCTTGTTCTTTGTGTTTTCGGTGATTTCGAGTTTGGAAACTCAAACCCTGACCTATCTTATGGTAAAATCACGTTTTAAACTCAATGGAGACATAAAAAAAACACCAAAATCATACCACAACATCAAGCCCTAGCTGTTAGTTCTCTATGGGTTTTGATGATAACTGACAATTGTAAACTCAAGATGAAGTTTTGTCTTTGGTCAGTTGAAAACTTACTGTCTAAGACAAAACTTGAGTTTTAGCTTGACAGAGAGTGGATCAATTTTCACAAGTTAAGAAAACTCCAGTTTGCATAGGCAAACTCGAGTTTGTATCATACAGAGAGCACTCCAAGTTTTCACTTGAAGGCAAACTCGAGTTTGGGTTTTGGAAACTCGAGTGTGTACCTTCCAGAGACACTTCAATATTTTCTAAAGGGAACAAAACTCCAGTTTGCATTTGGCAAACTCGAGTTTTGGTCATACAGAGAACCACCAAAGTTTTTGAACTGAGCAAAACTCCAGTTTCTATTTGGAAACTCGAGTTTGGCCAACACATAAAGTTCTCTGAGTTTTCAAAGTTATTTGGAAACTCGAATTTTCTCTTGTAAACTCGAGTTTGCAAGTCACAGAGAGCTATGCATATTTCTGAGTTTTTGAAAACTCCAGTTTCCCTTTCTAAACTCCAGTTTTCAATTGACAGAAAGTTTATCAAAGTTTTCTCTTATGAGGAAACTCGAGTTTGTGTTTGGAAACTCGAGTTTCCAGAAGACAAAGAGTTTTCATGTTTTACTCACTTTGAGAAAACTCCAGTTTGTATTTGGAAACTCCAGTTTTCACTTGGCTTGAATTTTCAAAGGTTTTCAAACTGGAGTTTTCTCAAAGTAGAAATTCAAAACCAGAGAAAACTCGAGTTTTGTATTGGAAACTCGAGTTTGCGCCAAGTAGAAAGCTTTGCTTTATTTCAGTGTTTTGAAAACTCCAGTTTACTATTTGAAACTCCAGTTTTGAGATTTTGGACTTAAAAAAGTTTTTCACTAAATAGTCAAAAACTCGAGTTTGTCATTAATCAACTCGAGTTTTGCCTCAGCGCTCAAAGTATGATTTTAAACTCAAAAATGACTTTCTTCTCTATAAGAAGAAAACTCGAGTTTACAAATGGAAACTCGATTTTCCACTTTGAGCACAGTTTGAAACTCCAGTTTGGATAAACAAACTCGAGTTTGTGTCGCTGGTTTTGAATTTCAAGTTGAACGAATTTGCGAAATCTTTGTGTTTGATTCTAATACTTCATATCATCACTCATTACTATTCCTAACTATGTTTAATCAGTTTGTTAGTAAGTTTGTGTTGATTTAGAAAGGATTAAATGAAGCATTAGCATAAAGCATAAAGTGATGTCAGAACATTAAATGCAAAGTCCAGAAAACTTGCATCCTTTTGGACAATCATTCTCCACACGTTTCAAAGGGATTAATGTTTCCTTTCCACATCCAGTAGCTGCTCTTCCAACGGATTAAAAGTCAAGAAGTCAAGCCTGAACTTAACGTGCGGTGGATTAACCAAAGAGTAGAGAGAGAAGAAGACCAAACCTTCAACTAATCAACCTGCAATGTTCCCAACGGTTACATTAGGGATTACAACGATCATTTAATGATCTCTTGCTATAAATAGAGATGCATTCAATTCTTCTCAACAACCAATCTGTGAGAAAATGAAAATCATAAAGGTTCCAACTACTCTTTGAGTTTTCTTGTGAGAAGTATCTTTTGATACTTTGTACTTCAGTGTTTATTCTTATCCACTCTTAGAGAGAGTTCATTTATTGTAAATCATTCATTGTAAAGAATCTCAAGTCTGGGGACTTGGAGATTGGGATATTGATTACAACTTGTAAGGGGCAGTAAGTTCTAGCGAGAGAATTACTCTTGAGTACATAGTGTGTAATCAATTATGATAGTGAGAAATCCCAGAGAGTATGGGGACTAAACGTAGGTCAAGAGATTGGACCGAACCAATATAAATCTTGTGTGTCTTGCTTCTCTTCCTTATCCTCTGTTTATCCCTGTTTTCATTACCTAAAAACAGAGCACTTCTAAAAGTTTTTAGAATCCCCAATTCACCCCCTCTTGGTGATTCAACTCCACTTTCACTAGCTTCTTGATCGAAAATCCTCAACTAGAAACTCAAAGCTTAGGATTTTTGGTGTTTACCTGAAATCAGAGATCGGCTTGGTGTTTTGGCTCTTGCTCTTAGTGTATGAAGTTTGCTAAGTTCTCCCTCTTGCCTCAGCTGAGAACACCACTTAGGGAGAAAAATGAATATTTGAAGCCTTTTTAAAATAATTAAAAGGAATCTGAACAGTTTCAATTATCTGGTGTAAGTTTCTTCCAGTAATTAGTAAATTGGATCAGGGTCTCTTGACTTATTTTGCAAGAAATTCCAGATCATTCTAGGAGGGTACATGTGGCGCATTCTTATCCAAGTTTGGCAGATTTTTACTTTTCAAATGGTGAAAATTACCTATTTTGGCCCGGAACTTCTTTATTTTTATTTTCGTTTTCCCAAAGTTGTTTTTAATTATTAGGGGGTAGGTGGTGCCATCTTGGGCCCACAAATATGATCTCTTTTATTTTTATTTAATTTTTCCAATTATCTGATTTATCCTTTTATCCACTGGTCCTTGTAGTGCACCGCTGGTTAAAAATGTGCTTCCTTTTTCACTTTTCTTGAACTTTTCAGATCTTTTCCCCTGATTAGACATACATATGTGGCGCAATATTATTTCCATATATGGCCCCACATTTGTCTCATTTAATCCAAAATAAAACCCCTAAATGGTCCTTATAGGCCCCCTTTTTCACCAGTTAGCATCTTATGGGACTCGTATTTTGTGTTTGGGCCTGAGTATGGATAAAATTATCTGATTTTTCTTTCTCTCTCCTGGGTGGACGAAATTGAAGTCTTAAGGGGTAAGGAATTGACTTTTCTATCCCTGTAATCATTACTTAATTTTTGCTTTTTAACCCCGCAATGACATGTGTCCTTAGGTAATAATTACACCGACTTTTCATTCTTATCTCCTCAAAAACGCAGGAAATCCTTATCAGTCCAGGAAATGTCATGTGCACACTTATTTTAGCACATTTTTGCTTAACTAACTATCTCATACCTTAGGACATAGTTAAATAACATTTTTACTAACCGATTAATACCGTATAGTTGTTTTTGTGCCTTTCTGCACTGTCACTTTAATTCCACGGCTTATACATACTAGGTCCAATGGCCTGTATAGCCGAGTTACTTAGTCCCTAAAATACTTCTTATCTCTTATTATTCTTGGGACTCTACTCAAACCGGGCTTATTCGTTCGCCTACTTTAGGCTTATTCTCACTTCTCAGGGTACAAAATTTAGGATATTACAGGTTCTCTATCATAAGAAGGTGTTGTTCTCTATCTATGCTCCAAGCTGCAGTAATGGGATTAGGGTTAGGGTATCTCTTCGTGATTCTCGATTGTTTTTGCTGATGTCTTGTGTGCGGGTTAGTGTATTCTTGTCATGGTTGTAGAGGTTTTTGCTCAATCATCGCTTAGGTTTTATCTGTGATTTCCATTGCATAATTAGATTATCACATGGTTAACATTTAAAAAATAAATGGAGAAGCCATGCACTTTACTGGTTCGCTTTAACAAGGGCACACCGGCACTTGCTAATGAGATTGAAGAAGTTCTCAAAAGAAACGATGATGCCGCCAAAATCGACACCATAAAGAAGGCCATCATGCTTTTGCTTTATGGTGACACCAATCCTCAGCTTTTCATCGCCATCATTCGTTGTGTCCTTCCCTCAGAGGAGCACACTGTTCAGAAAGATTCTCATACTGTTCAGAAAGCTTCTCCTTCTCTATCTCGAGATCATTGAAAAACCAATTCCAAGGGTAAGGTTCTTCCCGAGATGATCCTTATTTTCCAGAACCTTCGAAACAATCTCCAGCATCCTAATGTGTACATTCGGGGTGCCATGTTGTGGTTTCTTTGCCGTTTGAACAAGACAGAGATCATTGAGCCTTTGATCCCATCCATTCTTTCCAATTTGGAGCACTGCCATCCTTTTATTCAGAGGAATGTCATTCTGGCTGTCATGGCCCTCTACAAACTTCCTCAAGGTGAGCTTTTGCTCAATAGTGCCCTTGAAATAATTGAAAAGCTCTTGTCCACCGAGCAGGATAATTCAACTAAGCATGCTCAGGATCGTGCTATTAATTATCTTTCTACCCACATTGATAGAATTAATGATTGGGGTGAACAACTTCAAATGGTTGTTTTGGAGTTGATTAGGAAAGTCTATAGGACGACTAATAAAGGTGAGAAAGGAAAGTATATCAAGATTAGTATTTCTTTGTTGAATGCCCCATCATCTGTTGTTGTTTATGAATGTGCTCGCACCCTTGTTTCCCTTTTCTCCGCCCTTATTGCCATTCGAGCTGTAGCTACGACTTATTGTCAGCTCTTGCTTTCACATGGTGATCATAATGTCAAACTTATTGTACTCGATAGGCTCAATGAACTAACAACTTCCAATAGAGATATTAGGTGGAATGGTTATAGATGTTCTTAAAGCCCTTTCGACTATAAATGAAGATATCAGGATGAAGATCATGGACATTGTGCTGGAATTGATAACTCCTAGGAATATTGATGAGGTCGTTATGATGCTAAAGAATGAAGTTGTCAGAATTCATGCTAAGATAGATGACTGAAATAATTGGTGAATATTGCCAATCACTTGCAGAAGTTGAGAGTGGAATTGCAACCATTAAACAGTGTCTGAGGGGCCTCCCATTTTATACTCATAATGAGGAAGGGGAGGGCGAAAACACATCTAAAAGCACACCACTGGTAAGCTCAATTAGTGTGGAAAATGTATTGTTGCCTCCTACCCTCATTCAAGGATTGCAGTCTTCTACTGGAAATTTGAAATCACTTATCCTTTCAGAAGGTCTCTTTTTTGGGGCAGTAATTGCATATACACTGATAAAACTCATCTTGAGGTTAGTAGAGGTTCAAACATCAAAAGTAAAAGTTAACAAAGCAACAACACAGGCTTTGTTGATCATGGTCTCTATTCTTCAGCTGGGTCAATCTTTAGTTGGTCCACTTCCAATTGACAATGATTCTCATGATAGGATTGTGTTTTGCATTAGATTGTTGTGAAACACAGGTGGTGAAGTACGGAAGATATGGCTGCAATATTGTAGACAAAGCTTTGTGAAAATGCTTTCAGATGAGTAGCATCGTGAAACAAAGGACATTAAAGCTAAGGCTCAGATATCCAATGCATAACCTAATGTTCTTATTGACTTTTACCATTTGAAGAACATAAAGGCATGTTGGCACCTTTTAGTAGTAATCTCCTTTTAAAATATTTATAAATGAGTTATTGTATGACCGTGTTCTTTAAGATTCCATTTCTCATGGTTTGCTTATAATAGCATTTTAACTCTGGTGTTTTAGTATTGATATGGGGGTCATTGTATGTTATGCCTTAATGTCTTGGATAAAGCAATTGACCTTGTATCTTGAGTTTTTTATTTTGGCTTCCGTTTGGAATAAATAATACCCATATATAACTAATGTTTTAACTGATAATAAGTGCAACTTGAATTTTATTTGTGTTCTACTTCCATTTTGTATTTGTTTAATATGCTAAGAGAGCTAATAATAATTGCAAATTGAAGATATTTTTGAATGACCATCAGTAATTTTGGCTTCTATTATTAAGTTTTTTACTGCTTGTATCTATTATTTGTGATCTAATAGTCCATCCCATATTGGTTATTTTCTTGTGTCTCTTTTTCGTGCTCTGCTTTTGTGGACATATTAACATTGTTTAGCCAATTTATATATATATTTTTTTCACTAGGCTGAGTATGTGCATTTCTAATTTTTGGTGTCATGGTTTATTTTTTGACATGTTATCAGTAAGGAGAATGGCATCCGAAGGGTTTACAACAAAATGGAATGATAAAAACACAAATCTTTTTGTTATTTTGATGGTTGAGAAAGTAAAAAAAAAGGGAATCGAACAACCTCTACTTTCAGCAAGAAAGCATGGAAGAGCAATAAAGATGAATTTACAAAACAAACAGGGCTTGATTACATGCTTCATCAACTGAAAAACAAGATGAATAAACTTAGAGAAGAATATTCAAGTTTCAAGAAATTACTAAGCATATCTGGTTTTGGTTTGAACACTATTTTGAAAACTGCTACAACCGAGAATGTATCTTTATGGGATGAGATGTCCATATTAAGGTAACTTTTAACATAGTGTCCCATATGATTTCTTATAAATTTGTTGATTTTTTTAAACAAAATTAGGTAAATCTTTTGTACAGGACAATCCTCAATGGGAGAAATTTTGAAAGAATGGCTTTCCTTATTAGGAACAGTTAGTTGAGATATTTGGGGATGTCTATGCAAGTGGAGATAATGGCGTGGGAAATGTTGAGGTAAACCAAATTTCAGATGGAGATTGTGATAGTATTGACAATCCTATTGAGATGACCAGCCCTGTACTACATAGACAAGAATATAAAGAAGATGAGCATATGCTTAATGAAGATTTATTTGCATCTGATCCTGTTGAGACGCCCAGTCTTGTACTACATAGACAAGATAGGATCCCAAATGCAAAGCGTAGAATATGTAGTGGGAATAAAGATCTTGCAATGGCATGTCAAGCCATTCAGGATTTGGTTAAGATTAGACAAAACCAATGCCACCATAATTTTGCTAATTTTGCTACTGCAAAAGTGAATGAGGATCCATACTCAATTGAGGCTACAATGGATGTATTGAATGACATGGTGGGATTAAAGAATCAAGTGTACAGCAAAGTAGTTGATCAAATGGTTGAGAGCCAAGCATGGAGAGTAGCCTTTATAAAGGCTCCTCCTGAGAGGAGAGCTTCACTCATTTAAATTTTTAAATGAATGAAATTATGTTGCAACTTTTTAATTTTGTCTTGTTTAATGGCATTGAAGACCATCTTTTCATTTTCATTTTTCGTATGACTATGATGTGGATTTTTTTTTGTTAATGTGATTTACTTTTTGAAATATGCCAGCAAGAAATTATTGATAATAATATTAATTGATGCAGTATTCTCATGGCTGGTGCTCCTCTGTGTCTGAGTTGTGGGAAATATTTTGAACCTCAAATTGATGACGAATCAATAGATGAAGATCTTGTTATATCTGTTAGTTCTCTATGTGTTTTGATGATAACTGACAATTGCAAACCCAAGTTGAAGTTTGTCTTTGTTAAGTTGAAAAACTTACTGTCAAAGACAAACTTGAGTTTTGGATTGGAAACTCGAGTTTGGACTTGACAGAGAGTAGCTCAAGTTTTTGCAAACTTAGACAAACTCGAGTTTAGGTTTTGAAACTTGAGTTTTGACTATACAGAGAGCTCCTAATTTTTCAAAGACAAAACAAACTCGAGTTTAGTTTTAATGAACTCGAGTTTTGACAAGACAGAGAGCTATCAATATTTTGAACTTAGCAAAACTCCAGTTTCCATTTGAAAACTCGAGTTTGTACTAGACGGAGAGTTTTCTAAGTTTCCAAGGTTTATTGGAAACTCGAGTTTGAGTTTTGGAAACTCGAGTTTACAGCATACAGAGAACTATGCTCCATTCTGAACTTGTGAAAACTCCAGTTTTGTTTGAAAACTCCAGTTTGCATATGACAAAGTTTTTCTAAGTTTTCTCCATTATGAGGAAACTCGAGTTTTGTTTCACTAACTCGAGTTTAGGACTTACAGAGAACAACTCAAAATTTCTAAAGATTTGAAAACTCCAGTTTTCAATTGCAAATTCGAGTTTAGACCATACAGACACTCTTTAATATTTTTCAAAGTGAACAAAACTCCAGTTTGCGAGAGTAAACTCGAGTTTTGATATTATAGAGAGCTCCCAATGTTTCGAAATTAAGCAAACTCCAGTTTTGATATGGAAACTCGAGTTTTTGCCCAATGAAGAGTTTTGTCAAGTATTTGTAAACTTGACCAAACTCGAGTTTGGGCCTGGCCGAGAATCTTAATGTTTTTCATCCTGAGCAAACTCCAGTTTGTGATGACAAACTCGAGTTTGTACTTGGCCATGAGTTTTGTAAGTTTTCCTAAAGTTTGAGGAAACTCGAGTTATCACTTGACAGAGAACTTTCATGTTTTACTCACTTTGAGAAAACTCCAGTTTGTTTAGAAAACTCCAATTTTTACTTGGCATAAAGGTTTTCATATTTAAAATGAAAACTCAAGTTTGGATTGGTAAACTCGAGTTTGTGTCAAGCAGAGAGCCTTGCTCATTTCAATGATTTTAAAAACTCAAGTTTACTTTTGGAAACTCCAGTTTTGAGCTTTTGAACTTAAACATGTTTTCACTATAAAAGTCCAAAACTCGAGTTTGTCATTAATAAACTCGGGTTTTGCTCTATGATTCAAAATATGCTTTTAAACTCAAGACACGACATTCTTCTCTGGAAGAAGAAAACTCGAGTTAGGATTTTGAAACTTGAGTTTGTATTCTGAGCATAGTTACAAACTCCATTTTGGATAAACAAACTCGAGTTTGTGCCGCTAATTTTGAAAATCAAATTGCTCTAATTTGTAAAATCTTCCCGTTTGATTTTAATACTTCTTATCATCACTCATTACTATTCCTATCTATGTTTAATCAATTTGTTAATGAGTTTCAGATGATTTAGAGAATATTAAATGAAGATTTGGACAAAAGCAAAAGGTGATGTCAGCACATTAAATGCAAAGTCCAGAAAACTTGCATTCTTTTAGACAATCATTCTACACACGCTGCAAAGGGATTAATGTTTCATTTCCACATCCAGTAGCTGCTCTTCCAACGAATTAAAAGTCAAGAAGTCAAACATAAACATCTGTGCAGCTGGATTAACCAAATAGTAGAGAGAGAAGAAGACTAAAGTTCAAGCTAATCCTTCCTTAATGTTGGCAACGGTCACATTGAAGATTATAATGGTCATTTAATGATCTCTTGATATAAATAGAGCTGCATTCAATTCTTCTTAACAACTAATCTGCAGAAGACGAAAATCATTCATGTTTCCAACCATTCTTTGAGTTTTCTTGTGTAAAGTATCTTTTGATTTTTTTTTTTTTTATATAAATGCGGCTAAACGCCTAAAAATACAATAGAAAATTACACAAAGGAGGAAATTAATCCTAAGCTCTCCTGATCCACCCAGGACCTAAGATAAATAGGGCACCCATCAAAAAGTGAAGACTTAGAGATGCCCGATTTAGCTAAAGCGTCGGCAATACGATTGGCATTCCTGGGGATAGAACGAATATCCACCTGCCAATCCCAACACAACATATCCTTGATATTAAGAACCAAGTTACTACCAGTAGTACAAAAATCATCCAAAATCAAACTAATAACCTCATCGGAATCAGACTCCAATATGACCTTTTTCAATCCAAGGTCCCAAGCTAATTGGAGACCTTTCGCCACCGCCCATTCTTCAGCCGTGGCCGGCGAACAAATCCCAATTTTCCTGCTAAATCCCACGATCCAGGTACCCAAAAAATCTCGAATAACGCCTCCACAGCCTGCCCCAGAAGTCTACAGCTCCACAGCCCCATCGACATTAAGCTCGACCTACCCATTCGGTGGTTTTTCCCAAGCCAAAACCGGACTTGTAACCGAAGTGGTAGGCAGCCCATATAGCCATCCAAAGAAACAAATCTCGTCCAAATCATAGATAAAACATTAGCAGGGTTACAAGGCTTAGTAAAATTAGAATCAAACACACATTAGTATTATCTGAATGCTCTTACTGGAGGTCCTTGGATGTTATTTGATCATTACTTAACTGTGAGGCCTTGGGAACCCCTTTTTCATCCTTGGAGGGCTACCATAAACAAAGTGGCAGTGTGGGTGAAAGTGCCTAAATTGTCTTTGGAATATTATGATAAAGAGGCTCTCACATGGATTGGTGATAGGATTGGGGAAACTATAAAAGTGGATTTTAATACTTCCTGCCAACTTAGGGGTCACTATGCAAGAATCTATGTTCTTATTGATTTGAGCAAATAGTTGATGTTTGGTTTTACTCTGAAGGGGGAGGAATATCGCATTAAGTATGAGGGGCTTCATTGGTTGTGTACAAATTACGATGTGTATGGACACAAAGCTGAGCAGTGTAAATCAGGGGGAAGATATGAGAATACAGAGGTAACGGATAGCCAGGTGGAGAAGATGAAGGGCAATTCGGGAACAAAGAGGTAGCTGCTAGTGAGTTTGGTACGTGGAAAGTCGTGAAGAGGGTTAATTGGAAAAAGAAGGGAGGGAAAGATGGTTTGAGTAATCAGTCTACTTTACAGGGGAAGGGTTCGAGGTTTGAAGTGCTTGCTGCAGAGGGGTTTGGAAGAAAGGACTCTGATGGGGTCAGCAAGTTGGAACTGGCGGTTGATACTCAGGCCGTTGGGAGATCTTCGCTTAGTGGGGAGGATGTTGTAGAAGATCTGAGGAGTAATCAGAGTGTACAATCTGTCAGAGCAAAAAAAAGTGGTGGAGGCAAAAAGAAGGGAAAAGGTAAAAAGGTATTGGAAGAAGTGGTCAGGTCAAAGGTTGACCTTTGTGAGAAACGATCTAACAAGAGGGCTAGAGATCAGGAGGAAGGACGGGATATTCTGAGGCTAAATGGGGATTGTGCATCAGGGAAAGAAGAGTAGGGTGTGGGGCCGGTGGATGGTGTAATAGAGAATGGTGGGCTTGGTCTAGTGGATGAGATCATTACTTTGGATGGGCCAAGACAAAGGGACGATCCAATTAATGATATAGTCCTTGAGACACCCATGGATCCTGGTGACTCTCGACTGGCTATCGGTTTGGCTGGCAAGTTCTGGGCGGGTCCTACGGATGTTGAGGTGGAATGTGAAATGATGGAGGAGTCTGGGCCTGAGTTAATTGGGAAAGGGGGTGGGCCGAGTGCCTATCTAGCATAGCCTTGTGTGGTTTGTTGATTTAAGATTTGGGTTGATTTGGGTCTTGTTCGTTGACCTTGAGGGTTGGTGAAAAAAAAAATCCCTGTCTTTTTTTAATGGTGCGTCTGATCTTTTGGAATGTGAGAGGGGCTAGTGGTAGGACTTTTGCCCAGAATATTTGCGTCTTGTGTCGGAGGAAGCATCCGGATATCCTGGTCCTAGCCGAGACTAAGTGCACTACAGACGATCATTTTCATTGTTTGGCCAGTATGTGTTTTGATGGAATGACCTGGGTTCCCAATGTGGGGAGGTCCGGGGGCATCGTCGCTGTTTGGAAGAAAGCAGAGGTTGATATATCTGTTTTGAGAAGCGACCAACAATTTATTCATCTCAGATGTTGTGATGTAGGGAGTCAGATTTCGTACATTACCGCGATTTATGCGCTCCCTTGTAACAACCAGAAGCAGATTTTATGGGCGGAGCTGGGCAATCTTGCGTCTTGTATAAGGGATCCCTGGGTCCTCATTGGGGATTTTAATGATGTGGCCTCTGCTATGGAGTGAACAGGGGGCTCTGGAATTAATCTTAGTCGTATGGCTTTATTTTCTGATCGGATTCGTCAATGCAACCTTATGGATCTTGGAGCTGTGGGACCAAGGTTTACATGGCTAGGTCCGTGCTTAAGGGGAGGGCGGTGATTGTTTGAGCGTCTGGGCAGAGGTTTGGCCAATGAGAATTTCTTCTCTGTTTTTCCTGAAGGCACGGTCTAGGTATTGTCTAGAACTCAGTTTTCTGATCATAACCCCCTTTTGTTTGGAGTATGGGGTTACTGTTAATTCTGGTAGTGGTACTCGTTGTTTTCGTTTTGAAGCGATGTGGCTCAAGAATGTTAGCTACAATGAGTTTTTGAATCATTTGAGATCTATTTCCTTGTGTACGGTGCATTTTAAATGTATTACCAAAGTCATTGCCTTGAGATTGAGAGGGGTGATGAATGATTTGGTTTCTCCCTTTCAGTCTAGTTTTATTAAAGGCAGAAGTATATAAGATAACATTATTGTGGGTCAAGAGATTTTACATATTATGGGAAAGAATAGAAGCAAGAATGGTCTTATGGAAATCAAAATTGATCTTGAGAAAGCTTATGACCAGATTAGCTGGGAGTTTTTGAAGACTACTTTGCTTGAGGTGGGCCTGGAGAGCCACTTTGTTGATTTTATTATCAATTGCGTTTCTTAGTCTCGTATAATGTTCTGTGGAATGGGTCTGCTACTGAGTTCTTTACTCCTGAGAGGGGTCTCAGACCAGGTGATCCTTTATCTCCTTTGTTATTTGTTCTATGTATGGACAAATTATCTCATTTGATTTGTGATGCGGTGGAGGAAGGGAGTTGGAAGCCAATAGTTGTGACGAGGCGGTGACCTCGTGTTTCCCATTTGATGTTTGCGGATGATCTTCTGCTATTTGGGGTGGCTTTCGAAGCCCAAACGACTTGTATGCTGAAGTGCGTGGATGATTTTATGAGAGCTTCTAGGGGGAAGGTGAATATTGCTAAATCCTCTATCTTTTTCTCGCCTAGGGTGCCTTTACACACTAAATTGAGAATAAAAGACATGACTCAAATGCAAATCTCTAGTGATATTGGGAGATATTTGGGTTTTCCGCTTGCACGTAATAGAAGCCCTAAGATTCGATTTCAATATATTTTTTATCGTGTTAGAGCAAAGCTAAGTGTTTGGAAAGCTCATAGTTTATCTATGGTGGGTAGGATTACGTTAGCCACACGGGTGGAAAAAAGGCTTTTAAGACCGGACAAAACAGGTACATTAGGACCGGACCCGCGACCAGTCTTGTTCCAGGCGGTATTAAAAGTCTACCTTTAAGACCGGACTTTTAAACGGTCTTAAAGAGTTTCTTTGAGACCGGACATTTTAAACCTTCGGTCTTAAAATTCGAACTAAATAAATCTGAAATATTTTTTGTTCAGTCCTAAAACTCAAACTTTAAGACCAGACATAAACTCGACCGCTCTTAAAAGATCCAAATATTAAGACCGGACAAATATCAATCCGGTCCAAAAGATAGCGGACTCTAAGACCAGAGGACTAATTACCCGGTCTTAAAAGACTGACTTTCAAGACCGGATTTTTTAAATAGACCGGTCTTAAAAGACCAACTTTTAAGACCGGCTTAATACCTTTAAGAGTGGTCATAGAAATACATCCGGTCTTAATATTTGAACATTTAAGACTGTTTTTTTTCATTTGCGGTCTAAATTTTCTCAAATTTTTCCCTGTTCTGTTCTTCCTGATCATATATATACACAAATCCACCATCCAAAACAGCACATAAAAGTCGATATACTATAAGCTACAAGCTATGAACATGAATAAATTGAATTTGGAAAAAGAATACAAATATTATCCACCATGAGTTATGTGGCCTCTTAAGTCTACAACAACTAAAGTAATTTATACAATAAGCTAAGATATAACTAATTACAATCACAATGAGTTACAAAACATGCGGGACGTAAATCAACATATATGTAGTCCAATATAATATATTATTCACCATGCCTTCATCGATTCCCACCCAACAACGTAACATGCATCCTCTTTTATAACATGCCCCTTTGAATCGGATCCGCCACAAAAACAAAACAAGAACAAATTCATATAGTCAATGATGACATTGTTTAATTAAGAACATAGAAGGAATATAATATAGTTAAAACCTTAAAGTTTTCTAAGAATTCTGCATATGAATATTACCTTATGATGAATTGACTCTTTTATAAAGTGATATCCTCCCATATCCCTTCTTGATCATAATTTCTTATGCCGGGTTCATTATCCGCTTCATCTTCTTCTTAGGAATTTCATAGATCTTTCAATAGGGTACATCCACCGTAAATGGATAGGGCCGCACAACTTTATCTCCCTCACTAGATGAACAATCAGATGAACCATGATGTCAAAAAATGTAGGAACAAATAGCTTCTCAAGCTGGCACAGGATAAGATATCCTTCATTCTCCAATTCATCCAACTTTTCAATCTTCAAGACTTTACTACAAACCGCATTGAAGAAGGAACAAAGTCTAGTCAAAACGACCCGAAGATCATATTCGGCGATGCCTCGAATAGCTACTGGGAGTAGCTGTTGCATCAAGACATGACAATCATGAGACTTTTGGCCTACTAATTTCAAATCCTTCATTGAGACAAGCATCTTAAAATTTGAAGAATACCCCGAGGGAACTTTTGTGCCATGTAAACACTCACAAAAGCTTCGTTTCTCATCCTTAGACAAAGTATGAGAAGCCGAGGGACAATAAGTTCTCTTCCTATATGGCCTTGGATGCAAGTCTTCGCGTATTCCCATTGCTTGCAAATCCAATCTTGCCTTCACACCATCCTTGGAACTACCTTGTATGTTGAGAAGCGTGCCCCCAGTCAATGCCACCGGAGCTTCTTCATACTCTTGGCCACCAAAAAATGCCTTTTTTAATCGACGATATGGGTGGCCCCGTCTAAGAAATCTCTTATGTCTAAGATACACCGTCTTTCTTCCATGTTGAAGTTGATGGTAGCATGTGCCTTCTTCACAAACCGGACATGCTTTATGGCCTTTTACACTATACCCTGACAAGTTCCCATATGCTGGGAAGTCGTTTATAGTCTCATTCTAAAGACCTCCTTCTTGAAAGAGTCAAAAACATCGACACCTTCTTCCCACAGCTCCTTCAAGTCTTCGATCAAGGGCTCAAGGTAAACATCTATGTCATTTCCCGGTTGTTTTGGTCTCGAAATCAACATAGACATTCCATATGGATTCATGCCATCCATGCTAAGGGCAAGCCTGAGTTTCCTAGGTTCTTCGCCGAAGTTCGGAAATAATTGATCGATTTTCTTCCATTGAGAAGAATCGGCCGGATGTCGAAGCTGTCCATCCGAAATCCTCTCATCTGCATGCCACCTCAGATTTTTGCATCATTTACATTCGCAAACAACCGCTTGAACCTTGGTATGATTGGAAGATACCACAACACTTTTGCAGGCCCCTTATCGACTTGTACCGTGGGGTTTCACATATCGGACAACTCGCTTCTCTTCAAACTCTTTTCTATACGATGACGCAATCATTCGGGCATGCATGGATCTTTTTGTACTCCATCCCCAGTGGACAAAGTATTTTCTTAGCATCATAGTAGCGATGCGGCAACACATTACGATCCGGAAGCATGTCCTTCAAAGCCTCAAGCAATTCTGAAAAACTCTTGACGCTCCATCCATAACGTGCCTTCAAGCTTACCAATTTCAATACAGCGTTCAATGATTGGTATTTTTTACACCCAGGGTATAGCGGTGTCTCTGCATCACAGCACATATTACCATATGTGCGTGATCGCTCAAAAGCCTCTTCTCCTACATCACGGATAATGTCCTCTATACAATCATCCATATCCGTGTCATTATCATCAAAGGCCACTTCCCCATGTTGAGACCCGCTTGGCATTTTTCACCATGCCATACCCATACTGTATAAGTCTTACAAAATCCGTGACAAATTAAATGTGTGTGTATAACTTCAGGACTTAGTCGACTCTCATTCAAACATTCTACACAAGGACAATAAAACTTCCCCCTATCATCATGGGCATTTTGTTTAGCAAATTCTAAAAATTCCCTCACCCCATTCGATATTCAACACTCGTTAAGTAAAGCATTTATCCAAGCGTGATCCATAGTAGAATTCCTATATATAGACGAAAATCATTGATCATTCATAATCCGAAAAAATTGAAACTTGCATATAAAATAAGCCAACATCCAAATGCAAATATATGTGCTCAAAGAATCGGTTTTACGGAGGAACTTGCCCATTAAATGCATAACAAAGAATCACTTTTGGTCATAAATGCATCACGGTGAATCTAAGAACCAAAATAAATGCAAGACGAGGAAATTAAATGCATGGGATGAAGGTCTTGTGGACTCACCGAAGCATATAAATTCAAATGCGATTCTTGAGTCTTACTTCTCCGAACGAACGGTGATATTGCGCACAAGACAGCAAGAGTAACCTAAAAACACCTGTTGGTCAGTTGGGTAGGTCTAAAGTGAAAATATACTCTTCAAAAAACAATATTCATTAACAACAGAGAATACCCATAAGAACATTACATCGATTTCGTTAAACCCATGAAAAACCAAGAACGATAATATGAAAAATAATAGAGTTATATAACCGAAACACCTCTTACAGCTTCGTCTATAGATGTTTAGCTAAGGAACCAGATAGTGATTGTTGAGAGAGGAACGCAAAGAAGTGACGAAGCAACACACAAACACTGGAGTTGGAACCTGAGTATTGACTTTCGGCGTGGCAAGAGATTCAGAGAGGGAAATTTAATTTTCCGCGCGACAAAGATACCTTATTTAGCTTTTTGGATTTTATTAATACCGGTTATCTTTTAAATGTACGGTCCTAAAGATAAAAATAACATTTTAAGACCGGAGTTTTAAAGGTATCCGGTCCTAACCTTTTATTAAAGTTTTAAGACCGGAGGTTTATCAAACGTCCGGTCCTAAAATACAAAATACTCTTTAGTACCGTTACTTATAAAATGTCCGGTCTTAATGGCCTTGGTGATTACATTAGAATGAATCAATAATATAAATGATATTTTTTGGACAAAAAAATAAAGGAAAATTGGAGAATAAGCTTCTTTCATTAATTCTTTGGAGAACAGACCAAAAATTCATACGGAGTTCTTAATGTCTTACATTACTTTCGAATATGCATACACAAGGAAAAAAACAAAAGAAAAAGAAAGTGAATATTATCATCCACAAGAATTTGGTGAACAACCTCGCGATTTCGGCGTGAAGAGCATTAATTTCCCACGGAGATCAGCAACTTCTTGTCTTATTTGCTCCACCCGCAATATTAATGGATCATTCTGGCAAAGCGAGAGGGGTCGAGGTAGGCGCGGCGGGGCCAACAAGTTGGGTAGGGGGAGCACGAACATCTGCATGTTGTGAAGGCTGGTGGGGAGCACGAACATCAGGGGGTGCGGCATGCGCAATCTCTTCATCATCCGAAGAAATAACAATGGGTCCAACGACCCGAGAGTCTTCGAAACAATTGGACGCACTCTCATTTGGAGGAGGCGCACCGTACAACGTTCTAACCATGGCACGAGCTTGAGGTGTGTATGCACCCCTACGAGCGGTTTGCTTGTATCTAACCATGGTTTGAGGCTTTGAGAGGTTGGGGCGAGAGATAGGTAGTGAGGAGTTAACAAGGACAAAGAGGTAGTGTGTGGAGTTAATAAGGACAGAGAGCGGGAGAGATAAACATCGATGATGATTAAGTCAATTGGTATAAATGATGTTTCTACTTTAAGAGCGTATTTGTTTAAATATCCGGTCCTAATAGTCAATTATTTTTAACAATTACTTTTAAGACCGACCTTTTATATTTTATCCGGTCCTAAAACACTTTTAAGACCGTCTTTTTATACTATATCCGATCCTAAAACTCATTTATTTTTATATTTTTCAAATTTATTTTTTTCAAGTAAGAATGTTTGGCTAAAAAATATTACTTTTAAGAACGGATCTTTTACAATATCCGGTATTAAAAGTTCATTCTTTTTAAAATCTGAGTCCCCTTCCCTATGTTGAAATGAATATAGTCTCTTCGGCTTCCACATAAACTTCCCAACTAGGCATCTCCTCGTATTCTGAGTAATTATGCGTCTCCTCGTTAATGTTTCCGGCATTTCACGCATTGTTCAGGATGGGTTCTCTATTTAAACCCGTTGTTACTTTACCTTCTTCACATTCATCTCCATCTCCTCCTACAACCTCCACCGTAATGGCTCCTCCACCACGACGAGGTCCTCCTGGTGGGCGAAAGCCTGAGGCACCTCCATATCCTCCTCCGTTGCCTCCGAACCCGAACTTACGACAGATGCTGGAGCACCTGATAGCCCGCGTCGCTCGTATAGACCGACGCTTGGGCCAACTGTTTCAGGTCTATCACGCCGTCAACAGCAAGCTGGACACGGTACTCGACGCTAATGACGTTGAGTACCATACCTCTGATGACGACGTCTCCGACCCTTCCCTCCCCTCCGACAACGATTGGGAGGATTAGAAATTTTATGTTTTTTTGTACTACTGCTGCCTCACACGGCAGCAAAAAAAATTAATAAATAAAATAAAAATTTTTAGATCCCAATCGCTTTCCTTGTACTTCCTTTATCGTGATGTTCTTTTCTTTTTTCCGACAAAAAGGAAACAGACAAAACATTGTCCTCTTTGTGGTGATCAACATTAAAAATTTGCAGAATCAAGTTAACGATTCACGACCATACAAAACAAAAACAAAAACATTGTTTACCTTATTCGAACTAAAACAAACAGAGTGACGATTCTTCTCAAGTTTGGACCATCGTTGTCGTCCTCCTTACTTAACCTGATGTGAACATTTTCAGTGTCCTTTTCGTTATCTTCTTTCTTTTTCTGACAAAAAGAAAAGGGACACCGATGATGATATTCACATCCAGGTAAAGTAAAAACGAGGACAACGAAGCACAAAACTTGAGAAGAACGCCAGAAACTTGGTTGTCTTGAACCCTAACAATTTGTCTGAAAACCGAGTCAGTAACTCTATTTAAAGGAAGAATATTAGGACCGGACATATAACAATCCAAGGTCCTAAAAGTTAAGCCTTATTTTAAAAATTTGAAGTTGGGAGCGGACAAATAAAAAATATACGGTCCTAAAAGTCTACCCATACTTTTTAGAATTAGACGAAGACTTTTAGGACCGGATATTTGTTAAATATACGGTCTTAAAATGGACGAAGACCTTTAGGACCATTCTTTTAACAAATATACGGTCCTAAAAATTAAGCCTTATTTGAAAAATTTGAAGTTAGGAGCGGACAAATAAACAATATACGGTCCTAAAAGTCTACCCATACTTTTTAGAATTAGACGAAGACTTTTAGGACCGGATATTTGTTAAATATACGGTCTTAAAATGGATGAAGAACTTTAGGACCGTTCTTTTAACAAACGTACGGTCCTAAAAGTCGCGAATACTTGAAACTCTTATGGCTCATTTACAACATCCGCATGTATCTCAAATTTCAAGCACTAATTAAATAGCTTTATCCACCAATCCATTCATTCAGAAACCCAAAATGGACATACACAAATTGTTCGAAAAAATAAAGAAATTTATTATTGAATTGCATTGCGTTATATTTACAAAAGAATGAATTAGCTAGTCGAAAAAATAAACAAATGTATGTACAAAAGGCTATTGTTGCTACAACATATATTATTTACAAATGAATTAATTTAGGACATTAATTATTGTCCTGACTTTGATTTTTTAAGACCAGTTTATACAGATATTCACAAAACACATCGCGTATGTGCTCCACTTCATCATCATCAAATGGCTCTTCACAGGCAAATCTTTGTAACATCAAAGACAGAAACAGAAATAACATATTACGTGCATATTTCATATGTAACATTAAGCCATCAGTGACTGAATTCAGTCATAACATTTTACCTTTGCAAGGAATTTAGTCTTTCCCTCCGTCACAATATCATATATGTGTTTCATGACGTAAGGGCCACATAAGTTCGATTCTCGGCGGTTGCTTGACGGGTCTAAAAAAGAACAAGAAATATATAAGAGCATATATAGCTTACTGAACAAGTTCACAAGACAGTTATGCCATGTCCAAATATGTACTAACCTTTGGTTGGTACCATTTAGGGTTGATATCAAACCCATCACGCCTTTTTTTTACCGTTCTTTGGAAGGTCTTCATGCCACTATCATCAAAATCACAAATTTATCAGTAATGTTCACTGAAAATTCACAAATTCGGACAAGACAATCAAAATGACATTCTTACTTGTTGATGATCTGCTTCAACGTAGGCGATGGATCCAAGTGAATGGAGCATAAGAAGATAACATAATGCGACTCCATGTTCATGACGACCAACTGATAGTGGTTGCTGAAATTTCAATATAGCAGTAAAGTACTCAGTGATATATATATATATATATATATATGTAGCAGAAATAAGTGAATTGCAGACAAGAAATGTGATATATATACTCGAGCCAGTTTGGAAACAAGTACACCTTTCTTTGCACTTCACACACCCTCTTTGATATGTACTCCTGTCTAGGTGTGTAACACCTCTAGAAGCCCCATCAATATTAAGCTTCGTCCATCCTCCGGGAGGAGTCCTCCACCCAATATACACCTCTTGTCTTCTTCCCTTCATTTTCCCAAACTCCAACCTTGCCCTGTTCACCTCCCTTATATACCACCGCACTACCTTCCCACAGCTTGTAGGCAAAACATACCTTTCCTCAAACATGCTTTTATTTCTCCAACTCCATAACAGCCAGCAACCTATTCCAAACTGCAGACTCCATTCCTGATCAGTTTGAAACAGATTTCAGGCAAGCCACGCCTTTCCCTTCAAATTAATAAAGGCAGGTTTAAAGCATCCATTTGTCAGTTTAGTCCACAAATTTTGAGCCACACTACAATCCCTCAACACATGCATCAAATCCTCATTAACCTCTACACAACGATAGCAGCTAGCATTCCCACCCAACATTCTACTCTTTCTTACACCAGTCAGCAATCTACCATGCATAGCTAGCCACAAGAATACTTGCATCCTTTTCGGACCCTTCCACTTCCACATTTTGGCCCATACCTCCTCACCAATATCTTGCTCATTCCTCATCTCATGATACATATTAGCTACTACATAATGATTATGCAGATTTGTTCCCCATTTGATGCCATCAACTCCTTTGGAAACACTTGGAGGGGGCACTACCATGATGAGATCCCTTCCCTCTTCATTAACCCATTCCCCTAGCTTCCTCATATCCCATTCACGCTCATCTGTGACCATATCCTTCACTTTAATACTTTCTCCTTCCACTGAAATCGGTTGAGTGCACTTCTTCTTTAAGAGTTTTCCATCACTTAGCCACTTATCGGTCCAGAAATTCACCCTTTCCCCGTTCCCTATTTCCCAACACATATTATTTAGTACTGTTGGCCAAAGTTTACACAGGTTTCTCCAAATTTCTGAATTAGATTTCAAACTCTTACTCTCCTTCATTAAGTCTTTATGCCTATTGTATTTACCAGCCAACACCCTGGAGCACAAATTGACCGGTTTTGCAATAACATTCCAAGCCACTCTTTCGAGCATAGCATCATTCATGGCTTCAAGGTTTCTCAAACCTAGGCCACTATTCTTTTTCTCCTTACATAATAGCTCCCAGCTTACAGCATGCAACTTCCTTTTCCCCACTTCACTTTTCCACACAAAATCCCTCTGAATTCTTTCCATTTGATGTCTCACACCAATTGGAATATAAGAATGCTGCATGGAAAACACAACCAGTTGATTGGTAACTGAATGAACAAGAGTCATCCTCCCAGCTAAGGAAAGGGTCTGCTTTTTCCAGCTACTTAATTTTCCTTGCATTTTGTCAATGAGGAACTGAAATTTACTCTTGCTGCCTCTACCGTTTACCATGAATGCTCCCAAATACCTCCCCAAATCATCCATGAAAGACTTTCTCCTTACTTCTATAGTTCTACTCTTACTATAATGGCAAATCCTACCCCCAGTTTGCTCACATCATCCAGACCACCATTATGGAAAAGTAAATCACCAGCCCCACCACTGCTTGCGCCACCCTACGCCTCTTCATCCACAACAACTTCCCCAACGGCTGTGACGCCTCCATCTTCATCTCCTCCACTTCCTTCAACAAAGCCAAGCACGACGCCGATATCAACCTTTCCCTCCCCGGCGACGGCTTTGATGCTGTCGTCCGCGCTAAAATCGCTCTCGAGCTTGCCTACCCCAACATTGTTTCCTACATCGAGAGGAGATGAGAGCTGCTAAGATCGAGTTGAGAGTGTAACATTCTAGTTTTTATATTAGGATTTAATTACAAATAAGAAAGAATTAATCATAATGAATTTGTCGTCTGATTATCAAGATAAAAAATTTTATCAAAAAGAAATTAGTTGAAATAATCAAAAAGAGAAGAAAAAAATGTGGAAGTGATTTTCTATATTTAGGTACACCTGTATATTTGGTAGTATTAATATTTATGGTTGTGATTTATTGTGATCGAATTTGTGTGATGTTAAAATTTTGTTTTTGTTGGTGATCATTGTTTGTTGTGCTGATGTGCCATTGTATTTTGGTGATGTTACTTTGACTTTGATGTTGTGGTATTGCAATCTTGTGTTGTGAATTGTATTATTTAATGTCTTGTTAAGAATTTTTGGGACAAAATTCTATTTAGGTGGAGAGAATTATAACATTCTAATTTTTATATTAGGATTTAGTTACAAGTAAGAAAGAATTAATCATGATACATAAATTTGTCATGTGATTATCAAGATAAAAAAAAATTATTAGAAAGAAATTAGTTGAAATAATAGAAAAGAGAAGAAGGGGGAAAAAAAGAAATTAGTCTAGACATTTGTATTTGAAGGTCATGAGACAAATAGGTATCAGAGCTAGTTAAGGTTAGATAGCGAATTCTAAAACCATGATCAAGGGTTCTGTCAATCTGATTTATGGCGGATGATTGGCTCTTACCCCGACATGGCTAGGACAACTTACCACCATTGCTGGTTGAACTAGCCATGAGGCGGTGCGTAAAACTAGCGGCTGATGTACCATTTGTTGCCACAGCGTGTTGGCGCTACAAAGATAAATTGGTAATTGTAACATTATTATTTGTATATTAGGAATTAATTACAAGTAAGAAAGAATTAATATGATACAGGAATTTGTCATGTGATTATCAAGATAAAAAATTTTACTAGAAAGAAATTAGTTGAAATAATAGAAAAGAGAAGAAGAAGAAAAATGTTGGGTCTTTCGTGGTTAATTTTTTTCATAAAAAAAATTAAAATGATATGATGACAGCACGTATTTATGGGGGAGAGGGAATTGGGGTGGATAAGGGGAAATAATCATTTCCCCAACCGCCTCTCCCCTCCCTTGTATATATGTGTGTGTGCGCGTGTGTTGTGAGTGAGGGGGTGGAGGGGGTGGTGATTTGAGTTTTTAAGGTAATAGTTCTCGTGTAGGTCTATCAGGGAAATTTTCGGCATTTGAGTTTTTAAGGTGATAGTTCTTGTATGGGTCTATCAAGGAAAGCTTCAGAATCTTAAGTTATTTTTGCTAATGGTAGTGCTTCCACTTTTTTGGTACATGTTGAATTATTGTATATTGTCATATTAATGCTCATTTTGTATACTCTAATATATTTTGGCAAATCTTGAAACAATATTTAGTTAAAAAGTATGGACCTGGTAAAATCCAAAGCTCAACTATGTATATAAAACATTTTAATGAATGGTTTAATCAAATTATTAATTAATAATTGTTCTTTACAAATGGAGGATTTTACAGAGAGGAGGATGAAAGAAGAGAAGGTGTGAGACGCTTGGCCAACGCTTTCCAAAAGCATCAATTTTTAGATTCTGATCAGATGAACCTTTTTTTGGTAGAAGCCCGGTTACTCAGAAGCTAACCCAAACACCTCCCAATTGGGCTTTTTTCCTCTCCTACACTTACCCAAACAAGTTCATTCACCTCCTAGGGTTCTCTCTTTTATTTCTTTCTTTCTTTTCTTTCTTTTCATAAAATAGAAAATAAATCATATTGAACAATTAAAACGTGAGCCTCCAGGTAGGAAAATAGAAGATATTGATCCTGGATATCCTATGGCTCAATACGGCATGTTGGGAGCAAATAGAAGATATTGATCCTGTTCTGTGATACTGCCTTCCAGAGTTGGAACCTCATTGCCCATATGCAGGGGCGGATTTCTTTTTTGGGGAGGGGGAGGGGGAGGGGGTGGGGGCTAGGGTAGGCCCCGCCCCCCCTAAAAAAAATAAAAAGAACCAAATATGGGCATAAGCTGACATCATATATGAGAAATGGGCCAAATTTATTTTCAAACCACCAACACCAAGCTTAGAGTTCGAAAGAAATGGGCTGTATTGTTAATTCATGCATTAATGGCCCAACTTTATTTTCAAACCCCCAACACCAAGCCCAAGAGCCCACCAATTATCATTAATTCATGCATAAAGGCGCACAGTCATATATCAGGAGAAAAAGCCGCACGGTTTAGCACACCCCGACACACTACACTAAAAGTTAAAACCCCCGTAAGCCTTCCTTTTTTTAATCCATTCTACGCATCCTCGCATAGTCGGCACACGGGCACAGTTACAGAAGATTAGTAAGAAGAAATTCAACAGTGGCACTTGCAAAGAAGATTAGAATATTAGGGTTTGGGTAACTGGGTAAGTATATAGTTTATCTTTTCAGTGTCTTATCTTTTAGTTGGATTGAATTTGTTTTATGAAAAATTTAGGAATTTGTTAGATTTTAAAATTTTGAGGCTTCTAGATGATCATTTTGTTTTTAATTGAGTTAATAAGGCTTGAGTAAAAGTTGTATGGTTTATATTTTTATTTAAATGGTTAATTTGAGAAAAATAAAGTTAGGGTTTGGTTAGAAAATTTGTGATTTATCATTTATAATATAGAGTTTGTGATATGGAATTTATGAAATGGAATGTGTGATAGAGAATTTTATAAATTATATCTATCTCTATGTGAAATAGAATGTATGATATAGAATTTTGTGAATTAATTTATACTCTTTGTAAGTAATTATTATAAGGAAGAGTGCTACCATTGATACTTTTTTTGAGTTTTAGTATAGGTTCAATTATATATAAATTTAACAATATGAAAACATATAAAGTAAGAGTCAAGTGAAATTATCTTAATTTCTGTAATAGATTATTTTCAATTTTTTTTGTATAATAGGTGTGTATTGTGTAACATCCTCAATTTTCATGTAAATTAATTAAGAAGGAAAGGTGTGCACATCAAATAAGGCATGGAAGAACACATTTTTTCTCCATTATTTCCTATCTCCTGATGAGTGGAGAAAGCACAAGGAAAAAAAGAAAAAATATTAAAAATATTAAAATTGCTACCCACTTCTCTGAACCGCCGGACAAGGAAGAGGAAAGAGGAATAATTATAACCTAGTATTGAGTCCTAGTATTGAGTCTAAGTACAGAGGGACCTAGGGAAGTAAATTGAGAAGACAAAAAAAAAAAAAAATGGGGGCTATGCTTCCACTCCCTTATAACCTGTTGGACTAGAGAGAAAGTAGACAATTCCACATTAAGGCCCCGTTTGTTACACAGAAGATTGGAGGAACGAATGGAAATGAATGGAAAGGAAGATTAGGAATGAACTTTAAAAATGTGAGCTTTTGGTATACTAGGAAATGGAAGTTAGTTGAGGGAAAATGAAATGTTTGGTATGAAGAATTGGGTGTTTGTTAAGTGGGAAGATTATGTGAATTTCCCAAAATGCCCCTAAATTTAAAAAACAAAAAGTTGAAAACTGAAGTATTTGGTTTGAACAGTGCGACATCATCGATCCCTAACCCAAATCGTGTATTCGATTAGATGTAAAATTGAAGTTGCAATGTATGGGATATGAAATTGCAAGTAGGACTGGCATCCAGAGGCCACAAGTTTGACAAAAAGAAGCTTTAATATTTTAGAATAAGCTGCAATTTGAGTGAGATCAGAGGTTGCGAAGGAGTTTGTGCGTAAGGTGAGACAAAGGTTGAAAAAAGCTAATTGCTTCATGTAATAAATTGACGACAACAAACAAGCAGCGATTTTATTAAAATGAAAGTGAGCTCAGTTAAAATGGCAACAACAACTGGAAAAAAGTGTAGCTGTGAGGTTGAAGAAGAACAGTCACAGGTTGACAATATGTATAATAGTGTGTTTTTTTTTTTTTTTTGATAAAAGAGCAGTACAAAACATACGAATATCATGCACAGATGGAAAGATGGAAGCAATTTTTATTTCTTTTCATTGAATGTAAGGTGTGGGAAAGCAGCAAAAGAGAAATGCAATTTGGCTTTGTCAAGTGATGCAAAAGGAGGAAACGAAAAAAAAAATTAAGGAATTTGTCTTTTCTAAATGATGTCTAACAATAATCAGAGAATTGAACATGAGAGCAGCAGAATGCAGAGGCACATGACAAAGAGAAGAGAAGATTAAAAAAAATCTATTACTTCCAGTTCTCCATTAACGCCGGACTTGAGGAATAAAAATTAGGGTTAAGGTGTAAAAATAGACATGTGCTTTTTTCCGAGGAGCGCCCAGTAGCAAATGCTTTTTTCAGGTGCAAAAGTAACTATGTGGTTACAAATTAGATGCAAAAATAGCGTTTGACCGTTAAGTTTGACTTTTGACCAGTTAAGTTTGACTTTTTCCGACCGGACGATGATGTGGCATTTCAAAGGTGCAAAAATAATTTTAGGATCTTGAAAAAATATTTGGTATTGATCGGTACTAAAAGGATCTTGAAAAAATATTTGAGTACTTGATGGTACTAAAAAGTATTTTCGGGATCTTGATTGGTACAAAAAAAATATTTCATAATTTTGAAAAATTATTTTAGGATCTTGAAAAAATATTTCAGGTATTGACCGGTACTAAAAGGATACTGAAAAAATATTTGAAATGCCACATCATCGTCCAGTCAGCAAAAAAAGTCAAATTTAACTATCAAAAGTCAAACTTAACTGTCAAACACTATTTTTGCACCTAATTTGTAACCACATAGTTACTTTTGCACCTGGAAAAAACATTTGCTACTAGGCGCTCCTCGGAGAAAAGCACATGTCTATTTTTGCACCTTAACCCTAAAAATTAAGCAAAAATAGAGGAACTCCCTAGATTTTTCGGGATTATTGGAGAGAAATCAAGAGACCAAGTGAACCAACTTTGAGGTCTATTTAAAGGGGTCCTCTCCTCCTATTTTTTTTTTCTGCTGGTGGCTGTAATACCCTAAAAACTGACTTAGGGTAAATATCATAAATTAATAAAATATACCTATTGAAAATAGGTGAATATGAGGTTTCAAATAATAAGTTATAATTATCTTAAGGTAATTTCTAGTGAAATTGGAAGAAATAGAGTGTTAAAAGGCCCTAAATGAATCTAGGAGCCACAAAATACTGTGATAAATCCTGAGAGACAATAAAATAATTATTAAAAATAGGAGAATATGTTGTCTCTAATTTAGATAATTTTTGGGATTATTTCCCTTGAAAAATAATGAGGGAAAAATCAAAAAGTATTGTGGGGCCATAATTGATCCCATGATTTTTAATATTTTATGTGAGGCATAAAATACCAATGTAAGTCCAATAGTTGTGAGAAAATAATTAATCCTAATTAAGAAAATTGTCAACAATTAGTAAGGGATTAATTAAGTAATTTTTGGTTAATTGTTAAGCTTGGATCAAGGGAAAATCAAAGGATAATTATGTAAAACCCTATAATTAGTGGTTTATGGCTAAAATTAGCATAAAATATATTTTCTAATTAATTGGAAAATATGAAGAAAAATATATGAGATTAAGTAATTTTAAGCCTAAATCCAAGTATGGACCAATAGGAAAATTTAGTAAAAAAATTATTAAATAATTATTTTATATAATATTAATTAATTAAAAAATAATAAAAATAAAAAATAATAAAAATAAATAAGGGCAGCCAAAATTTTGGGGAAAAAGAAAGGATAAGATTTGAGGAAAATAAATATCATGATATTTTGATTATAATAATAATATAAATTGAGATATTTATGGAAAAAGAAAATATGATAAATGACCACCGATAGAAAATAAATCCTAACTCAATATCTGGGGATGAGTTTATAAACAACTGGACGTTTTATGAATCAGTGAATTTTTGTCCAGAAATTGACGTTACCCGAAGCGGTTTTCGTAACCGAAGGCGATATCCGAAAATCTTCAGCGAAATAGGAGAGGCCCTGAATGGGATCAAAAATTTAGTTGACCTAAGTATTCTGAAAGAGGAAAAAGAGATCTTCAGGGCTATGTTCCCGGAATTTTGAGATTTTACAAGATTACGCGATTAGGACACCGAACAGGGAACTTTATCGGTAGAAGCTCATAAAGAGCACATGGGTGACATCACTTGGATGACTTCATCTTTGGAAAATATGACATAGGGGGACGAAATTAGTGGTGGAGAATGGAGTAGAAAACTTGCTAGCTAAGTTGTGTAATTCGTGGCCAAGAATGAATCAGGGGAAATTGTTATACCGGTTGTGTCCCTGGGTTTTTGGCTATAAATAGCCCTTCCACTTCTCTTCATTTCTCACCAATTCACCAAGCCTCTTAGAGAGAAGTTAGAGAGAGGAGCTCTAGAGAAAGTTGTAGTGAAGTTCTTCAACGGGTAAGTTCTTCGGTTCTAGTCTTTAGTTCGGTAGTTTTTGAAGTTTTAGGGTAGATGTTGTTTTGATCTTTAATCTTCCAAGTATAATTAGATATCATGTTTCAGGGGTAATTAAGGTATTAATTTCGAAAATCATGTTGGAGAAAGAGTTATGGCAAAATTTTGGAAGATTAGAGTCAAAGTAACAAAGTGCTGGCGAAATTCCGCCGATTAGGGGCTCAGGGGTAAAATGGTCATTTATGACTAAAATGTCCGTCGTAATGATAGATCCTTAATAAATGCGTTTTTATCTTGATAGGATATCCCTGATTACGTTCTGACCTATTGTCGTGCCGTATTCCGACAGAAGTACCGTATAACGTCAACGAAGGTACGTTCGCGTACTGTAACACTAACTCTGATATTTATGGTATGCGTGTATATTGTTGGGTGTGTTGTATGAGTAGAGTTGTTATGTTGTTTGAGTATATAGTGTTGTTAGAGGATGATTGAACATATGCATGCACTGGGAGTGGTATATCTGTAATCACTAGGAGCGGTATATCCTATTTCGCTGGGAGTGGTACATCTGCATTCGCGGGGAGCGGTACATTTGCATTGGGTTGCGTGCTATTATGCTGTTATGTTGTGATTGACTGTAGTCCATGTAATGTATATGTAAATATGAGGTTAACCGTTACCTGGGGTCTGATTGCAATGGACCTCAGCCCTTAACATAGCTTCAGGGTCGGAAGGACCGAGGATAGAGGCAAGCAGTCCGCATAGAAGACCCGGATGAAGACTTCCTTTTGTTGTTCCAGCGGAAGCTTTCCTTTTGCTGTTGTATATTTCTTTTGAAACACTCATGTACCGTTGTTATATCCAGCCAGACATACTGCCATAGGCATTTTGAATACAAGTCTCAGTTACTCAATTGCTCCGTTGCTCTACTCTGATGATTTGAAATGATGTTTTGATAAAAAAAATTTTATACTGCTTTTGAAAAACGGAATGTTATAGTGGCGTGAAGAAGAAGAGAAGAGGAAGATCAGAGACTAAGAAGGTGATACAAGCTGAGTGAAGCTAAACATCCAAGAGGAAGGCTAAGGACGAAACGGAGTGGAAGAGGAGTGTAGGATTAAAGTCCTAAGCTGGTGAAATACCCAGAAACAAATTTTTGTAGAGCTTCTGGAAGTACCTCAAGGACTGTACCTGGTGAGAAGGGTAAGAATGCGGAGCTGGAGTAGACGGTGTTGATGGTGGTAGAGGAAGATTTATTTTTGAGATGTGATAACTGTATATTCTTTTGGCCTCATATGGACCGGTGGATGACTTTATATTTTACCCTTCGGGGATTATATTTTGTCACTTGCATTTAATTATACCAGTATTGTCTAAAATCCAACCGAAAAATGCCCTGTCGCGATAAACTCTGATGCATGCTAATAAGTAGTAATTAGGTAAAATACGGTAATTATAAAAAGGATTCCCTCTATCCGACACCCGAAAGGGCGAGGCCAGTAGGGGGTTACATATTGTATTTTAAGTACTTTTATTTCTGTTATACTCCCTCCAGTCCTAATTATAAGACATATTTAACCGATTTTGTGGAGATTAAGGAAAGAAGTTAAATTAGTTAATTTTACTCATTTTCCTAAAATGCCCTTATATGAATTTCAAATGACATAAGTAAAAATAAATCAATAGTTTCTGCCACATGCCTCTCCAACCTAAAATTTTCCTTTTCACACGCTATCTAGTTGAAATAATGGTCTTATTATATATATATATATATATATATATATATATATGTATATATACATATATATATGTGTGTATACATATATATATGTGTGTGTACATATATCTACACACATACTTATGCATACACAAACAAATATATGTGTGTGTGTGTGTGTTTATACATACACACACACACATATATTGACAGACACACAGAAATATACAAATATGTACACACATACATATGTCTATATATTTGTGCGTAGACACACACATATACATACATATATACACAGACACACACATATATACATACACCCACACACCCACATACGTGCGCGAGTGTCTCTATATAATTGTGTGTAGACACACACATATATACATATATAGACACATACACATGTATTTCTAAAAGTTTCACTGATTAGAAGAGTCTACACACTCACATACATATATTTACTAAAAACCAAACACACTTAAGAGAATAAAATAGGGGTATTTTAGGAAGAAATTGACAAAAATTAGAATGTTGTCTTATAATTAGGACCAAAACCAACTCCCAAATGTTATCCTATAATTAGGATGGGAGTAATATTTTTTATTCTCGTCCCCTCCACTAAAATTTCTAGCTCCGCCACTACCCATATGGAACCAAATCTCACCGCCTCTAGACTCCCTTTGTCGATTGGATGTTCAGCAACTTTAATCCAATGAACAGTGGTCAAAACTGGAGGACAAAAGCTGGCCTTGTGTGCTGGAAGTTGTAGGAGAACAGCAACGAAAGGATATTTTAGGAGCAAGAACTTACTACTGAATCTATATGGCCTTGCGTGCCCTCCTCCTTGTTGATACTAGCCTACTAGGCAACAGTTAAGGGCGGATCCAGAAATTTATAGAGGGGGGTATTATTGGTAGGGGATACGAGGGTTCGGGGCAGCGCCCCCGAAATTTTTTTTTTCACTTGTCATCAAAAGCACAAAAAATAATTGGGCAGTGCCCAATTAACGCCTCATGCATCCAATCCTTCCCCAGCAAACGAGAAACAACAAAACTTTCTATGTAAGTTATTCATCATGCACCTACTTAAAAGAAAATCAGTTAAACCAAAATAAATTGTGTACTACCGCACTCTAGAAAAAAAATCAAAGCTTTTGTGTTTGCAGAAAGAGAGGCAAGATCACAGGAACACACACATGTAAAGATTTAAAAGAGTGGCTCTTTGTTTGGGGAAGTTACATAGATTTCATGGTTGTCATTCAGGTACATTCGTTGCCCCGGGCAACACATACAAGACAGACTTCATAATCATCCATTAGATATTCATACAACTAAAAAAATAAAAAATAAAAAATCAAGGGGGGCACGTCCCCCCTTCCTCAAGTTTATGTGTTTATTTCATGGGCAACAATGAAAAACCCCAAAATATTTGTGATAAATAACGATGGTCTAGTGGTAAATGGTGATGGTCTAGTAGTAAATGACGATGGTCTACTTGTAATTACCCTTGAAAAAATGTTAAAAAGAATATATATATTTATTATTGTATATATATATCAAAGGAGCCAAGCAGTTGGGCCACTTGGCCCCTATGTGAGAGGTGGGGGGTTTGAACCCCACCTCCTCACTTTCAAATTAATTTTGTTTAAACCCCCACCCTCAAAAAAAAAAAAAAACCGCCGGCGAGGTTTTTTTTTTTTTTTTGATTTTTTTAAAACTAAGGGCAAAAGGGTAATTTCACGCGAATTTGCATATCCCTCATAGGCCATTGGTACCTCTCAGTCTTTTTACAAATTCGAAAGACTTCTGGGGGTTTTACAAATTCAAATGTATTTATTTGGAATTTTCCCTATTTTAATTGATTTTCTTTTAAAAGTTAATTTTGTCTCGTATGGGTAGAGCCGGAAAATCAGGCTGAACCCGTTTAAGCATTGGCCCTGTAAGGCTCGGGCTTGAAAAATAGGCAAGAAATTTGAAATTAGCCCTGTAGGGCCTCCGGTTTAATCGGGCTGGCCCTGCAGGGCCTTGGGCCGGCCCGTTAGACCCATTTAACTGTAGTTTTTTTTTTAAAAAAAATTAATTACCTAAACTTCCACTTAATGAATGTGTTTATTTGTAATTACTTAGATTTTTTTTAATTTAAACTATAATCCTTATTTATGTTTATTATTATTTTGTATTAAAACACATAATTAGTTATTATAAATTTTAAAGAAGGGATGTTCTCATATTAAATAAACACATACTTTGGTATTACAATATTATATAAGTAATAAATTATAAATATATTTTGTGTAAAATAATTATAATTATTTTTATCTGTCAGTAAAATCATGCATGAACCGAAGGAATCTGCAGACACGCAAAATTACGAGAGGGAAATGCATTTTGTCGTTGGCATACATAAAGCAATTCCTTTCGTTAATATTTTTTGAAAAAAAAGGAAAAAACATATTCTTTGCGTTTATTTATTTTTATTACGAATTAATGAATGTGTTTATTTTGTTGAATGATTTATATTATTTAGATATTAATGTTGATAACATTTAATAGATTAGAACTTTAATGGTTGCAATTTACTAATTATATTTCTTTGAAATAGATAAAATTTGGAATAGTAATTTTTAGGCCCTGTAGGGCCGACCCTGATACTATCGGGTCGGAATTTAAAAAACAGATGTTTTCCTTACTCTAAACCCGGTAGGACTGGCCCTATAAGACCCTGACCCTTTGGGACCAGGCCCTGTAGAGCCCGGCCCTATCAGGCCAGACCAGCCCTAATTCCCACACTACCAGGTATGTATGGAGGGAGTAAAACCCACCTAAACCGGTGAATTGATGAAGAAATCAGGTTCGAGCAAAAAAAAAAAAAAAATGAAGAAATCAGGGGCAAATTTGTAAATTGAATTTTTAGTCGTTCTTTTTATGATATTTAAAGCGCGTCCTAGGGTTTAGCTTTGCCTCGCTCGGTTGCCACTTCGCCGCAGGAGCAATCTCAGGTACTCCTTCGTTCGCTCTCTCCGCATTGCTTATTTTTCCTCCATCAATGTTTGAGTGTTTCGTTAGGTCACGCACTGACACTTGCATTTTCTTTTCATTAGTGATTTTGTTTCCTAAATTTCCTTACTTTTGTTTCCTTCATATCTTAGGCTATCAGTGTGCTGTTTATGCCTTTTTTTTGTTTTTGATGAAGCATCATCTTGTTTTAAATGTGATTGCAATACCCAGATTGGTGGTGTTTTACATTTAGTATGGTCTAACTTTTATGATATGATTCGTTCATTTGGATGAATGGTTAATCTTCAATATAACAGAGGAGAAGGATGTCGCACAGGAAGTTTGAACACCCCAGGCATGGTTCACTGGGATTTCTCCCCAGGAAGCGTGCTGCTCGTCACAGGGGAAAAGGTATCATTTTATTGTATCAAAGTTGAATAGCCTTATAACGCTGTTCGCCTTTAGTTAGTTTATATTATTCTTACGGTCATGCAAGATGATAGTACTTTCATGGAATGGGGATGATTGTTCTTAGCTTCCGTTCAGTCTAGTACCTGTTCTCTCAATTGCCCTTTTGGTTCTGATTGGTTTATTTTGCTGTCTCAGTGAAGGCGTTCCCCAAGGATGACCCAAGCAAGCCACCCAGGCTTACCGCCTTCTTGGGTTACAAGGCTGGCATGACTCACATTGTGAGAGAGGTCGAGAAACCTGGATCAAGTGAGTCATTTTTGTTGTCAGTCCCCTTTGCAATTTTTACTCGTCTTGTAAATTTGTAGTTTTGTTTTGACTTCTGCGTTAACTTCAAGTATCTAGTTTTGGACTTTTGGATTTTTAATGATAATCTGAATCAGGGTCATATGTTTCCATGTGCTTTGTTCCAGTCCTTGGAATTTTCTAGTAATCAAGTAGTTCTGGGGTTCATTCTTGTTGGCCTGGAAATGTTTGTCCAAAATGATTTTATCCATCACTGTAACTTGTAAGTTGACTATACATGTTTTCAGTGTTAAAAAATGAGAAATGTTTGTCCTTATATTATTCGAGTGGATTTTGATTCTTGAGGATGCTAGTGTTTCATAATATACTTGGACATGTAGCTCTCATTTCCTTTGTTCTGTGTGCTCAACTGAATTTGACGTCCTTGAGTTTGCAAAGTGTTAAGATGGACTTAAAAGTGCACTATTTGATTTCTACCAACTTAAGTTTTGATTTGCATGAGGAGTTTCTGCATCTGCTTGTGTGATGTGATTATATATGATTTTTTTTGGTTGCCTTGTATTTAACACCAGAGGTACTTAATATCATTTAGCAGCCTTGTTTTCTAATCTGACATTTTTTGTTGTTGTATCAGAACTTCACAAGAAGGAAACCTGTGAACCTGTCACAATTATTGAGACTCCTCCAATGGTTATTGTTGGAGTTGTGGGTTATGTGAAAACTCCCCGTGGTCTTCGCACATTGAGCACTGTATGGGCTCAGCATTTGAGTGAGGATGTGAAGCGGAGGTTCTATAAGAACTGGTGCAAGTCCAAGAAGAAGGCATTCGCAAAGTACTCCAAGCAGTATGAATCTGAAGAAGGGAAGAAAAGCATTCAGGCTCAGCTTGAGAAAATCAAGAAGTATGCATCAGTTGTTCGTGTTTTGGCTCACACCCAGGTATAGCTTGCTATCTTGGTACTCATTCTGTATATTATTTAGTTGCTGGTTCTCACTTCAACAATCAAACAGGTGCTAATCCTCTCATGCTGCAATTTAAAGGTTTGAATCTAATAGATCACTCTGCTGCCTTGATTTTTCTCAGATTAGGAAAATGAAAGGTTTGAAGCAGAAGAAAGCACACCTCATGGAGATTCAGGTCAATGGTGGTACAATTGCACAGAAGGTGGACTATGCATACAATTTCTTTGAAAAGCAGGTTCCTGTTGATGCCATATTCCAGAAGGATGAGATGATCGATCTCATCGGTGTTACAAAGGGTAAAGGTTATGAAGGTGTTGTCACTCGTTGGGGTGTTACCCGCCTTCCCCGCAAGACTCACAGGGGTCTGAGGAAAGTTGCTTGTATTGGTGCCTGGCATCCTGCCAGAGTTTCTTTCACAGTTGCCAGAGCTGGTCAGAATGGATACCACCACCGCACAGAGTTGAACAAGAAGGTTTACAGGCTTGGCAAAGCTGGAGACGAGTCTCACACCGCTGTCACTGATTTTGACAGGTGAGTTGCTTGCTTTGTGAACATACTTGATATGAGAAGTAAATGTGAACATTAACTGGGATTTTATAGGTTTAATCACGAGAGGGTGTGAACTGATCTGACTTGATTTCTGACCTTTAGGACTGAGAAGGATGTTACTCCAATGGGTGGCTTCCTCACTATGGTATTGTGAAGGATGACTATCTGATGATCAAGGGAGGCTGTGTTGGTCCCAAGAAAAGAGTTATCACATTGCGCCAATCCCTCCTTAAGCAGACTTCTCGTGTTGCTCTGGAGGAGATCAAGCTCAAGTTTATCGACACATCTTCCAAGTTTGGCCATGGCCGCTTCCAGACAACACAGGAGAAACAAAAGTTCTTTGGACGTCTCAAGGCCTAATTATGCAAATTGCAAGGAAATCTCCAGCTGTGTTATGTCGAAATTACCTGATGTTCAACTTGTGCTCTGTTAGTTCAGAATTTCTTTTATGTTTCAATTTTGTATACAAAGATTGTGTATGAATTTTGCTCGATACTTTGAATTTTCCCTGTCGATTTAAGGGTAAGTTAACTCAATTTTGAATCTGCCAGCAATTCAAAGTTTTGAGCCAAAACCTTCATGGTTGAGTAGGAACAATGATCCCTGCAGCTACTGCACAACTAGCAGCATGTTTTCTGCCGAAGTTGTTTTTTCCGCTCATTTTTCGAGTACCCTCTCAAAAAGTTTGAGAAGTAGGCTATATTCATGATTTTCAAATGCCATGATTCATTAGAAGTTTTCATTATTTTATATTAGATATATTGATATACAGGTAGTGATTCAATGAGGTGGATCCTGGTCGTGTGATCCTCATGACTATCACTACCAGCTTAAATGAATTTTGGAGCATAATTTTGCTTCAAGCAAAAGATGGCTTGGGCTTGGGGTTATCACCGCTATCATCATTAAATTTTCTTACTCTATTTTTATATCTAAGGAGTCTTCCAGCGATGGTTTGGTATGTAGAAGTCCAAGTGAGCACCATTAGAGTTATAATGGGTTTATTTTAACGTATTTATTTTATGAACTTCCTGCATGTTTCGTGATATAACAATTTTTAAGAAACAAATTTCTTACCCAATAGTCCAAACCCCTAACTAAATATAATGTTTTTGAATAATTGATTTATTTGGTCTAATTGATGGCCTTGTTGAGAATGTTTTTAAATTTTAGGGTTAAGGACTTAAGGTGTAAATTTGCCAACGAACTATTACTACCTGAGGAACATCTGACACAAGAAACAATTGAGGGTACCAAAATTACTAATAAACAATTAAAAATTGAAAAAAAATACCAAATAACTATTAAAAAAATAACTATCACAATTACGTTAAAATATGAGGCACTGGCCTAGGATAGTGGCGGAGACGCTGAAAAAAAGAGCGGTTAAGCCTTCTTGTTGGATAAAGCAAACACCAACAGAGATGAGACCCATGCGATAAGGCACTATGGACGGCTGGATTTTGGTTTCAGTGCGTGATTTTTGATCTGAAGCTGCATACAGACCTTGATAAGTTCAAGAGGATGAGTGGAACACCCGACAACAATGGAAGCTTTGACAGTCAATGGAAGACGGAGACACCAAGACAGTGACGGGGTAATAGTAATAGGGTAATAGTTTGTTGGCCAATTTGCACTTCATTGTGTTTTTTTTTTTTTTTCACTTTTTAATTGTTGATTGGTAATTTTGGTATCATCAATTGTTTTTTGTGCCAGATGCTCCTCAAGTAATAGTTCATTGACAAATCTACACCTTAATCCTAAATTTTACAAAAAAAAAAAAAACTAATTTTAACTAATTTTTTTGATTTACCTATAGTAGCTAATGAAAGTTTATGTTAAGGGAAGGAGAGAGTCAATTATTTTCAAAGCAATATTCGAAAAGACCGTTAGTATATATAACATTTTTGATATATATATATATATATATATATATATATATATATATATATATATATATATATATATATATATATATATATATATATATATATATATATAACATTGTTGTGTATCACTCTAAAGGGTTAATTTAGGAAAAATTGCATTTAGATTCCGGCTTAAAAAACATACGACAAATGACCACTTGAAATTTTAAAGTTGCATTTAAGTCACATGAGACTTTTTGGAGATAAATTTTAATTTCATTGACAAGTCTAGGATGTCCACACAAGTCCATGGGTGCTACAATGGTAAGTCTATAAGCGTTCATTGACAAATCCACATTTGACAATTAGAATTTATTACAAAAAAATCTTATGGGACTCAAATGTAATTTTAAAATTTTAAGGGATCATTTTATCATATTTTCTTTGACCCGGGACTTAAATGCAATTTCACCATTAATTTATAAAGACACCCTAAAATATTTTCTAATTAGCATTTTAAAGTATAAAATGTATTTAGAATGGTGCAATCATCGGGTCATTTGCTCTTAGCGTCCATTGCAGTCCACTTCTATAAAACTGTGCCGTTTTGGCGCCAAACAATGCAACTGATGCTTCTTCTTTTTTAATATTTCATAGTACTCATAGGTTCTAAAAAGATACTTCAGGATACTGACCGGTACTGAAAAGATATTTCCTGATTTTGAAAAATTATTTTAGGATTTTGAAAAATTATTTTAGGATTTTGAAAAAATATTGTGAAATATATTTTTAGTACTAGTCATTACTCTAAAATCATATTAAAAAAAAAAAGCATCAGTTGCACTGTTTGGCGCCAAAACAGTGCTGTTTTGTAGAAGTACCCTAGCCGCGTCCGAAATCATCACCCCCAACCTAACCACCGTTAACCTCTGTTTACTCTCTGCAGCAAACTCTGTCTTTCGTCCTTCCTTCTTTTGCTTCTCCAGCAATAAATGACGCCTCGCACGGGAGAATTCCAGGGCGCTGTGCACTAGTGAGAAGGGGATTGGGTGGAGCGGGAAGTCGTTGCACTACAAGGGTTCGAGCTTCACCGCTTGATCCTGGGATTCATGTGTCGGGGTGGGGATTTCACGGCCCGAAATGGAACCAGTGGAGAATCAATATTTCTCAGAGATGAGAATTTCGGAAGCGCACTGGACCAGGAATATCGTCGATCGCTGTCGCCGGCCCTAACACCAACAGATCTCAAATCTTTCATTTGTACGGTGAAGACAGAGTGGATGGATAGAAAGCATGTGGTGTTTGCAAAGGTGGTGGAGCGCATGGATGTGGTGGAGGCCATCGAGAATGTTGGATCCTCCTCTGGCAGAATCTCCAAGCCCGTCGTCATCGCCAATTGGGACCAAGCCTGATTTTTGTAGTAGAATAATAGTACTTTTTCCTTGCACTGTATGAAATCTAAACTAACTATTACAGAAAGGAAGAATAGAAATGGAAAATGTGAATATTTTTCATAATCAGAAAATGAATCAGTACATCTGTTTATATAGGCTAACTAGGCTTACATAATAAGCTAACTGTACAAGTGTATTTACAAACAAGTAATTCTAGTAGTTTCTATCTAACTAACTAGTAACAAGAAGTAGTTCACTAACTAATATACACTCTATTACCCCCCCTCAAGCTGAAGAATGTATATCAACCATTCCCAGCTTGGTAAGCAATGCACCAAAAGAAGATGGCGGTAAAGCCTTAGTAAAGATGTCAGCAAGCTGATCCTCAGATTTGATAAGCAGTAAATGGATTAAGCCTTGCTGAACCTTCTTCGGAACAATGTGACAATCAATGTCTAAATGCTTGGTTCGTTCATGGAAAGTCGGATTTGCTGCAATGTGGCGAGCAGATTGGTTATCACAGTATAAGGAAACAGGATGAGCAAGAGGAAGACCAAAGTCTCTTAATAAATGAGATCACCATTGTAATTCACATGTAGTAGCAGCTAAAGCGCGATACTCAGCCTCAGAAGAGGAAGTAGACAAGTAGGTTGCTTCTTAGAACGCCAAGTAATTAAAGCTTGATCAAGGAAACCACAAAAACCAGTAATTGAACGACGTGTATCCAAACATCCAGCCCAATCAAAATCACTAAAAGCATTAAGTTTCATAGTAGAGGTGGTAGGAAAGAAAAGACCACGACCAGGAGCCCCTTTAAGATACCGTAACACACGATGAAGAGCTTTCAAATGTATATCAGTGGGCTGTTGAATAAATTGACTCAACTGTTGGACATCAAAAGATAAATCTGGACGTGTATTAGTGAGATACAAAAGCCTACCAACCATAGTACGGTATTGAGAACAATCAACCAAAGGAACACCAGAATCCTTAGAAAGCTTCAAATGACGAGCCATAGGAGTTTTAGCAAGCTTAGAATCCAAAAAAACCAGAATCAGATAAGAGGTCTATGATAAATTTCCGTTGACATAAAGAAATACCGGTAGAATTACGAGCAATCTCTAAACCAAGAAAATATTGAACATCACCAAGGTCCTTAATCTTAAAACAATCATCAAGATATGCTTTAATAGAGTCAATCTCAGCCAAATCAGTACCACCAACAATTATATCATCCACATAGACAAGTAAAACAGTGAAGGAAGAAGTGGTATTCTTGAGAAATAGTGAATGATTAGATTGAGACTGAATATAACCACAAGAAATAAGAGCTTTGGACAGCTTAAAAAACCATTGACAGCTGGCCTGTTTAAGACCATAGAGAGATCGCTGTAACTTACAAACTTGAGTTGGTGATGAAACATGCAACCCGGGAGGAGGAAGCATATAGACCTCTTCATCAAGATCCCCATGCAAAAAAGCATTATTGACATCCAACTGTTTCAAATGCCAATTGTAAGCTGCAGCAAGAGCAAGGAGCAAACGCACAGTAGTTAATTTTGCAACAGGAGAAAAAGTATCATTATAGTCAATTCCCTCGACTTGTGTATAACCTTGTGCAACAAGTCGACCTTTGTAACGGTTAAGTGTACCATCTGAGTTATACTTCTTGGTAAAAACCCACTTACACCCAATAGGTCGCTTACCAGAAGGTAAATCAGTAATCACCCAGGTTTGGTTTTGCTGTAAGGCATCTAATTCAGCATTAATAGCATTCTTCCAACCGTCATGTTGGATAGCTTTAGAATAGGTTTTTGGGATATCATCAGTAGAAATGGAACAAGTAAAATGATGATAGTTAGGAGAAAGACGATGATAAGAAAGAACTTTAGAAAGAGGATGATATATACCTGCCTCCAAGGAATCTGGTAAAGCTGAAGCACATTGTAAGGAAAAATGATAATCCTGCAGATATTTGGGGGGCTGGTGAGGTCTATTTGAGCGGTGTGGTAAAGGTAAAGAAGGGTTAGGAGGGGCAGAAGGGGCTGAAACAGCAAAGGAATCAGATGTTCCAGAAAACAGAACTGGATCAGAAAAGTCAAGGGGTGGAGTGGCTTGAGGAAGAGCAATGGAATCAAATAAAATTGGGGAATCTGAATTACAAAAGGGAAAAATAGACTCACAGAAATTAACATTCCTAGAAATATGAATCTGTCGAGATTGAAGATTGAAAGCCACATAACCCTTAGTACCAAATTTAAAACCAAGAAATATGCATTTATTTGCTCGTTTATCAAACTTTGTTCGGTTTTGTGAAAGAGTTTAAGTGAAACAAAGACAACCAAATACTTCCAACATGCTATAATCAGGTGGTGTGCCATATAAAAGTTCAAAAGGAGTCTTATTACCCAAAAGAGATGTAGGTAATCTATTTATTAGATATATAGCATGAAGAATAACATAGGACCAGAAAACTTTAGGAATGTAGGCTTGAAACAAGAGTGGTCGGACCACATTAAGTATATGTTGATGCTTACGTTCAACTTTGCTATTTTACTCAGGTGTTTCAGTGCAAGAAGTCTGATGTACAATGCCATGATGAGCAAAAAAAAACCAGTCATTTGAAATTCCAAACCATTGTCAGATCGAATCACCTGAATAGAAGTTTCAAACTGTGTAGACACCAAATTAACAAAAGTAGAAATACATGACCGAACCTCAGATTTATGTTTGAGCAAATAAACGCATGTATACCTTGAGTAATCATCAACTATGGTTAACAAATATTTATGGCCATGCACAGAAGGTAAATGATAAGGACCCCAAATATCCATATGAACTAGAGCAAAAGTTTTATTAGAAGTACTATTGCTTATAGGGAAAGGCAACTTTCGTTGCTTAGCGAAATGACAAACATCACAGCAATCAAAGGAAGTATTATAAGAAACAACAGGGTATTGTTTATGAATGGAATACAATGTATGTTTGGATAAATGCCCTAAGCGAAAATGCCAAAGATCAAATGGTGTAAAAGTGGCATTAGTAGAAATATTACTAACTAGGTGAGGAGACACAGTATCTGCAGAATGCATGAGATATAAGCCTTGAATGACTTCAGCTGAACCAATAATCTTCCCGGAAGGCTGGAGGCTGATGTGGCACTGTGAGGTCTGAAAGGAAACAACACAGGGAAGATTATGAGTGAGTTTAGAAACAGAGATTAAGTTGAAACAAAATTTAGGGACATACAATACATCTTGAATAAGAAAGGAATGAGAAAATTGAACAATGCCACTGTAAAATGCTAGTACACGAGTACCATAAGGAAGATTAACAAAAATTGGGGAAATTTGCTTATAAGATGCAAATAGAGACAAGTCAGAACAAATATGGTCAGTAGCTCTAGAATCTATGATCCATGATTTAGAAAAGGAATTAAAATATGGAATTGGTTTACTAGTAGAGGGCACATTATTGAAAGAAACGGAAGGTGAAGACTTATCATGCTGAACCAAAGCCAATAGCTTGTGATATTGTTCTGGAGTGAAACTGTATGTTTCATTAACAACCTTAGCAGGTGCAGGCAGATTCAAAACAGAAGATTGCTCAGATGATACCGCATTAACAGTAGGATTGCGAAATTTGAAACCAGGAGGAAATCCATGTTTCTTGTAACATGTTGCCTCTGTGTGCTTGTATTTCCCACAATACATACACTGCTTCGTAGAATTAGGAGCATTCAGTTTGGGCAAGCCAGGAACAGAGGAACGAGGCACAACAGTTTTAGATAGCAGAGTAGTTGCTTCAGTATATTGATAACCCATTTCCCTCTCTTGTTGTTGTACCAAAGCAAAGACACGATTGATATTAGGTAAGGGATCAATGAGCATAATCTGTGACTTAACCATGGAAAACCTATCACTTAAGCCTTTCAAGAACCTAATCACATAATCTTGATCTAAATGCCTCTTATACATGTCAAGAATTCCACAAGAACAAACCGGTGTACAGGTACAACAAAGTAGGGGTCTCATAGTTAAGTACTCATCCCAGAGAACTTTCAGCTTGGTAAAATAGTCACTTACATTGAGTTCCCCTTGCTTCAAAGATTGAATGTCCTCTTGTAAATCAGCCAACTGAAATATGTCATTCTGTGCGAATCGTGCATGCAAATCCTCCCAAACATCACTGGCTTTATCAATCCACAGTATGTTCTGCGCAATCGACGGTGAAATCGAGCGAGTCAACCACGAGAGAACCATCATATTGCAACGTTCCCACACTGGATGCAACAGATCTGAGTCACCTGGAGCTGGAATCGTCCGATTAACAAATTGAAGCTTGTTTTTCGACAACAAAGCCATACGCATGGCTTGTGACCAGGAATTGTAGTTAGGTCCGGACAGAATTGGCGAAACAAGAACAAGAGAGGGGTTCTCATTCGGATGTAGGTAATAGGGATTAGAAATCGATTGTATGGAATCAGGTAATGGTGAAGGCGAAGCTCCGATCGAAGTTTCAGATGAGGTTGAACTAGTCGCCATCTTCGAATCGGTTTGAACAGAGTGACAGAGAAAGATGAGAGGAAAATGAAAAACAAGAATGGAATGAAATGGTAAAGTCGTGAGAAGCAGGAAAAGCTTAATTGAGTGTTCAGAGAACACGTGAAATGACAGAGGAGCAAGAAAAGTATCTCTGGAAATGTCAGAGAAGACTAATGGCGGGAAAAAAAAAATTAGAAGAAAAATAGGATGTCAAGGACTACCCGCTTTGATACCATATTACAGAAAGGAAGAATAGAAATGGAAAAATGTGAATATTATTCATAATCAGAAAATGAATCAGTACATCTGTTTATATAGGCTAACCGTGTAGGCATACATAATAAGCTAACTGTACAAGTGTATTTACAAACAAGTAATTCTAGTAATTTCTATCTATCTAACTAGTAACAAGAAGTAGTTCACTAACTAATGTACACTCTATTACTAACTATGGTCACTTTTAATTTTGCTGTTGTTTAGATATCAAATAAAGAGCTAGAGTTAGAACTGTGACGGCATTCTTACTCTGTTTTTATCATGGAAGATGGATATGCAGCATTACAGTTTGCCGTTGGGATGTGAAGTACGACATTCTCTCAATGGGCTTTATTGCAAGAAAAGCAAAAAAGGAGAGAATGAATACACAGACGAGAAATAGGGAGCAAACGGAGGTTAAAGTTTGTTAATTTGGGGTGATGATGGCACCATTTTTAATACATTAGGGCTAAAATTACAACCTTAAATACTTTAGGATTACACCTTCAAAAATAGTTTGGAGTATTGGTGCACCTTTACCCCTCTATAAAAGCAGAAAGGATTATTTTTTTTTTTTTTTGATAAAAACAGAAAGGAATTTGTAAAACAGAAGAGAAAACAAATGTGAAGCATTGCTAATAGGGGTTAATACAGGTATATATAGGAACACATTATTGGGCCTTAGCCCAAGCCCATTTACGTGCTGCATGCTGTTTTTTTTTTTTTGGGGTCAAAATTGCATGTTGTTCACATAAAAGGTGCAAACAACAATGGTTGAGAGATTATATCAAAAAAAAAAAAAAAACAATGGTTGAGAGAACCGGAACTACTTGTAGTGCAGTGGCATTGGAATTTGTTTCCCCCCTTAGGTCCTTAGTTCGATCCCCCCTCCCCTCGCCTTGTATCAAAAAAAATAAAAAACAATGGTTGAGAGCAACCACGACGGGTGGGCGTGATGGTTCAGCATCTCGTCCCTTAAGCAAGTGGTTGGGGGTTCGATCCTAAACTCTTGTGAATGGAAAGCATCCCGTGGCCAGCCCTCTACCGCTTCGTGCGCTGACAGAAGGGCGAAGGATTAGTCTCACGGCTACCGGCTGTGGGGATATCTTGCGAAAGCAAAAAAAAAAAAAAAGAATGGTTGAGAGCACCCCTCGTTCTTGGGCTCAACTGGCAAAGAAGTCGGATACTCTCACAAAAAGGGAGGAGGTTCGATTCTGGAGTTGGTCAAGGCGTTGGGGGAGGATCCTAGCTCCTAGGTGCCTTGGTTAACACCTGAGGGTAATAGACGGCTCGCCCTGCCCAACATTGGTATCACTTAGGAGGAAGGGAGATTTCGCTCTGCCCTTGGATCGTAGATGAACCCAACCCCTTTCCTAAAATTTATTATATAAAAAAAAAATGGTTGAGAGCAAGTGGAAATGGACTTGCTCTCCCACCACCATGTCCTCGGTTCGAGGCGTGATAATAGAGAAAATTGTGTTGGGAACTCTTCTCTTACGACCGTGGGCCTAATGCGGAGCGAAATCCGGATTAGTCAGAACCGAAAGTTCCGATGAACTGGATGGGATATAAAAAACAAAAAGAACGGTTGTTGTTAGATGGATTTTCATATCATTATACACTTGACACATGTTCAGGAAAGAATAATATGACATACAAATGTTTGAATTTTTACCATGAGTCGTGCCTACGTTTAGTGTTTAACTTTGTCTTAAATATGTTTGCCTCGAAAAGGAAGACGCATGTAACTATAAACAAACTATGAAGGTATTGATTTGCTATCTAAAGCTATGTATGCATCATCTTGAAGATCAAACTGTCCGACTGAAGTCATGGTAAGATCGAACATCAATTTGTTTTGTTGGAAAAAAAAAAACTTCAATTTGTTTTTTTAAGAGGCTAGGTTTAATTAAAAGAAAATTTTGATTCCCATTGTGCAAATTTTTAAATAAGAGATAATTTTCTATATTAGTCGGTCAAAGTTGATAAATTGCAATATCCATATGATATATTGATAAAATAGAAAAGGAAGAAAAATCTGGGGAAAATCCTAAAAAAATATCACTTAAAATTCAAAATGACAAATAGGTGATTTCACAACAAAATGAATTATCAATTGCTTTATTGTTATTGTTATTTCTATTACTATTGTTGTCAACAAGATTTTAAAATTTAAGTGGCATTTTTTTGTCATTCTCCCAAAAATCTATTTAATTGCATAAGCGTAAAATTGTCAATTTTTTATTAACTCCCCTTCCCTCCTAAATCGAACAAGGTATTATCAAAATTTGTTCCCCCGCGCTTCCTTCCAAAAATCCCAATAATTGATGATTAAAATCCGTCTCTGTACCCCTCGTCCTTGGGTTTAGCTGGTAAAGGAGTCGGACACTTTCACCAAAGGGAGAAGGTTCGATTTTGGAGTTGGTCAAGGCACTGGGGGAAGCATCCTAACTCTTAGGTGCCTAGGTAAACGCCTGAGGGTAGTAGACGGCTCGCCCTGCCCAACATCAGTATCACCTAGAAGGAAGGGAGATTTCGCCCTACCCTTGAATCGTGGGTGAACCTGGATCTGGATTTCCTCAGAAGCCCTCCCCTCAGTATCCGTGAATCTTGATCGTCCAAAAATTGATCCAACCGTCCAGAACGAAACACATCAAATTTTCATCTCTACCGCATGCGGTATATTGAAAAAAATGAGGTGTCTCCCTCTGGACGGTTGGATTAATTTTTGGACGGCCAGGATGCACAGATACTAAGGGGGAGCTTCTGAGGAAATTCGAATCTAGGTGAACCTAACCTCTTTTCTAAAATTTCAGTATAAAAAGGAAAAAAAAAAAATCCGTCTCTGCCCCTACTTTCCTTTCCGGTGAACGCGATATTGGCTAAAACGGGTAATTTATATGTAGATTATTTATAACTCCATTTCTTTTCTTATTGTTTACACATTTTATCTGCCATTACTCTGTCTCAATATTTAGCTTTTCTTTTAAATTCTGAAAACGATGGATTTTTTTTGCCTTGCCAGATTATATATCCCTGATCCAGACCATATCATGATTGTAATTTATAATTTTATTATGGAACTTATTTTGAAAGATTATATCCCTTGAAGTTTGTTATTCCACTCTATTTTGATCACTATTATGCATCTTTCGTTTCTGTGAATGATGTCCCCCGTTTTCATTTTTTTATTTTACTTGGTTTGTGCAGGCGAAGACATAAACTCTGCTCAAGAATGAGGGTATTGCTGCATTCTATAATCTAACTTTGTGTTTGGTTTCTTTTGAATTGTTTTGGTTTTCACTCAGATTTTGCTTGAGGATGAAAACAATGTCTTTTTACTTTTATGTAATTGGAAATGTTAGGACTAATAGTTAATTAGTCTTTGTAAATAATTATGTATAGATATGCTAGCTGTCATTTGATTGTAGATCTTCTCATAAGCCACATGTATGGCTAGGATCATTCTTGTAACAATATTCTGTTATTCATTTTGCTATATATATGCACAGTGCTCAGTGGTCATTATTATCCACTGGACAATTCATTTTCTATTCTTTGTCCATTTGTCCTTTTCTCCTTCTTGGTACCAGAGCCATTAGGTCAAACTTTCTCCTTCCCTTTTTCGAAATGGCCTCTTCTGCCTCTTCTTCCAGCTCTGCGTCTGCTTCTTCGTCTCTTTCGTTGGCCACACCCAAAACATATTCTCTCTTTCAATCCTCTAGCCAAACTTCGTCGATCAAGTTGGATCGTACGAATTATCTCGTCTGGGCTTCCGTTGTCTTACCACTCATTGAAGGCAATCGGCTTCAAGCTCACCTCGACGGCACTGCACTTGTTCCTCCGATGACGGTGGTTCTACCGAATACCACCGCTGATGTTCCTAATCCCGACTTTGAGGAGTGGTTTTCTGTTGATCGGATGCTCCTTGGCTGGCTCCGCAACACAATGACGCTGGATGTCGCCACTCAGCTCCTCCATTGTCGCACAACTTTTGAGCTTTGGCATGAAGCTCGTCTTCTCACTTCTGCCGTCTCCAAATCGCGTCTCATGGTTTATAGGTCCGATTTGCATCATACTCGCAAGAATGGTTTATCCATGACTGAATATCTTGTTCGAATGAAGACTATTTCAGATCAGTTGGCTCTAGCCGGTGCTCCCATCTCCACCGACGAGCTCATCCTTCACACCCTCAACGATTTGGATGCTGATTACAATGCTATTGTTGTAAAGCTTGTTGATCAGGTGGGTCTTTCTTGGGTAGATGCTCAATCTGCCTTACTTGCTTTTGAGAGTAGAATCGAACAGCTCACTCATTTTTCTACTCTCTCTCTGCAACCCACTGCTCATTTTGCTTCTAAGAATGCTGATTCTGACTCTTATTCTGATCGACCTCCTACTCGTGGTTCTTGGAGGGGAGGCCGTGGTGGTCGAGCTTCACGGTCACGTGGAGGTCGTTCCCCTGCAAGTGTTCGTTCCTCCTCTGGCCGACCCTTTTGTGATCTTTGTGAGCGTCTTGGTCATCAGGCTCCTAATTGCTTCAAACGTTTTGACAAATCCTTTCGCCCACCCACTCATACTCCACCTCAGGCTTATCATGTTGACTCTCCTCTTGTTCATGATGATGAATGGTATATGGATAGTGGTTCTAACCACCATGTTACTGCTGCCCCTTCTCATCTTGACTCTGTGACACCAGTGGGTAAGGCAAGTTCTCAATCTTTGTAATGTCAAAGCTAAACCTAGTGACACTTTTGTATGTGAGGCCTGTCAATATGGAAAATCTAAGAAATTACCATTTTCTCCATCCTTGTCTCATGCCTCTTCACCATTTGAGCTTGTTCATACTGATTTATGGGGTCCTTCACCTATACAGTCTATTCATGGTTATCGCTATTATGTTCACTTCATGAGTAAATACCCTTTTAGGTCCCTGGAAAAACACGCTCTACCCATTTTGGTCCCTGAGTAAAAAAAATGTCATTTCGGTCCTTTTTAGGGACTAAAAATGATTTTTGGGAATTTGTGAGGGATTAAAATGCCCACAAAAAATGACTAAAAGGACTAAAAGTGACCTTTTTTTTACTGTTTAAGGACTAAAAATGACATTTTTTTACTCAGGGACCAAAATGGGTAGCGTGTGTTATTTCAGGGACCAAAAAGGGTATTTACTCTCACTTCATTGATGATTTCAGTCGTTATACATGGTTATACCCTCTCAAGAATAAAGGTGATACATTTTTAGCCTTTAAACATTTTCATAATATGGTTGAGACTCAATTTCAAACTAAGATTAAGTCCATTCAGTGTGACAATGGCACAGAGTATAAACCTCTTTTTCCTATTGCTGAGAATTTTGGTATTATTATGAGGCTCACATGTCCATACACGTCTTCTCAAAATGGTCGTTTGAGAGAAAACATCGTCACATAGTGGAAATGGGCCTCACTCTCTTAGCCCAATCCAAAGTTTCCTCAAGATCTTGGATGAAGCATTTCAAATGGCTGTATATTTGATCAATCGACTTCCCACTCCGGTTTTACAGGGAAGATCGCCCCTTAATTGTTTATTTAAGAAGGACACTGATTATGCCTCTTTACGACCGTTTGGTTGTACTTGTTATCCCTGCTTAAAACCATACAATTCACACAAATTGGAATATCATAGTCAAAAGTGTACTTATCTTGGCCCAGCCTCTAATAAAAAAGGCTCCAAATGTCTAAGCCCAACTGGGCGTATCTATGTGTCTCGGCATGTGATCTTTGATCCAACTACTTTCCCATTTCATACAAGTTTGAATACAGGCCCACGTGATGATCCACCATTATCCTCTTCTAAAGATACACAAATCTCTGCCTCCATCATTCCCTCAAGGCCCATTACCCATTCTATTCTCCAACCCACTCACGTCCCTCCACCTCCCACTACTCTTCAGCCCACTCCCATTAATTCTTCCCTATCCCCTCACTCTCAACCGAACCCCATCCCTCTCATATCTCCTCGGCCCATTACTACTACCCCATCTCTTCACCCTCCAACGGACCCCACCTCTTCCATACAGACTCGGCCCACCCTCTTCACCAATTCTCCCGAGCCTACATCTCCCTCTTCTCCCACTCATCCTCCTCCACTTCTCTCTTCTGTTCCCAATCCCATTTCTCCTACTCCATCTTCAACTTTTTCACCCTCTTCAGCATCTCCTTCTTCATTCGAGGGTCACCCCACTTCACCTTCCCTTTCTCCTAATTTACATCCTATGGTCACAAGGGCAAAATCAGGTATTTTTAAGCCTTGGTACCCCTTCGTGGGTCTTCTTCAGTCTGAAACTCCTGCTTCTATTTCTCTCGCCTCGAACCCACCTCTGTCTCTGAAGCTTTAGCTTCCCTCACTGGTTATCTGCTATGAGACTTGAATATGAGGCTCTCTGTAAAAATCACACTTGGGTTCTTGTTCCCTATGAAGGTCGGTAATTTGGTTATTTGTCGATGGGTGTTCAAAACTAAGTTCAAAGCGATGGTTCCATATTAAAGCATAAAGCTAGACTTGTAGCTAAGGGATTTCAACAATCTGCTGGCATTGACTATGGGGAAACTTACAGTCCTGTTGTGAAACCCACAACTATTCGGTTAGTTCTCACTCTTGCTGTTAAATTTGGATGGGTCATCCGGCAATTAGATGTAAACAATGCTTTCTTGAATGGCTATCTAAAAGAGGAAGTGTTCATGATTCAACCACCTGGATTCAAAGATGCAGCTAAACCTCAATATATTTGTCGCCTCACAAAGGCAATTTATGGTCTCAAACAGGCCCCTCGAGCTTGGTATGACAGACTTAGACACACTCTGGTCAGTTGGGGTTTTAAGAATGCTTGTAGTGATATATCTCTATTCTTCCTCAAACATGATCGTATTATCATTTTCATTCTTGTTTATGTGGATGACATTTTGATTACTGGGAATAATTCCACTTCTGTTCAGAGTTTTATCACTAAGCTGCATGAAGTCTTCTCTCTTAAAGATTTGGGTCCCATCTATTATTTCCTAGGCATGGAAGTTTACAGAGATGAATATGGGTTTTATATAACTCAAACCAAGTATATCTTAGATCTGTTGAAAAGGTTTAATATGTATGATTGTGCTCCTGTACCTACACCCATGGTTACAGGTAGACAGTTTTTCGCTCGAGATGGCACATTGATGGTGATCCATTTCTTTACGAAGAGCAATTGGTTCTTTACAATATTTGACAACATCTAGACTGACATTGCCTACTCTGTCAATAAGCTCAGTCAGTTTTTGTCTCAACCTACTGATGTTCATTTTCAAGGTGTAAAGAGAATTCTAAGATACCTAAAGGGTACAATTCACTATGGTTTACATATCAAACCCGTAGGCTCTCTTCGATTGATAGCCTTCACAGATGCTGACTGGGCTACAGATCTGGATGATAGGAAATCCATGGGTGGTTACTGTGTATATCTAGGTGGCACGTTGGTGTCATGGTGTTCAAAGAAACAAAAAGTGGTTTCTAGATCTAGTTCAAAATCAGAGTATAGATCCTTGTCTGATGGTGCATCTGAGCTTAAATGGTTATATTCTCTCATGACTGAAATTGATCTTTTTATTAGGCAACCTTCCATAATTTGGTGTGACAATCTTAGTGCTCAAGCTTTGGCTTCAAATCCTGTGCATCATGCTCGAAGTAAACATATTGATATAGATGTTCACTTCATACGAGATCAAGTTTTGTCTGGTTCCACTAAAGTTCGTTATGTGCCTTCATCTCATCAAGTTGCTGATTGTTTCACTAAAGCTTTGTCTCATTCTCAATTCTCTTACTTTAGAAACAAACTTGGTGTGTGTCCCACACCCTCTCGTTTGAGGGGGAATGTTAGGACTAATAGTTAATTAATCTTTGTAAATAATTATGTATAGATATGCTAGCTGTCATTTGATTGTAGATCTTCTCATAAGCCACATGTATGGCTAGGATCATTCTTGTAACAATATTCTGTTATTCATTTTGCTATATATATGCACAGTGCTCAGTGCTCATTATTATCCACTGGACAATTCATTTTCTATTCTTTGTCCATTTGTCCTTTTCTCCTTCTGGAAATGCTTTATTTATGTTAAGTCTAGTGGGTGGTCTGTTGAAAAGAACTATTTTCATACATCATTGCTTTTTTCACTATTAAGAACATAGGTATTTTGCAGGATTGAATCAGATCTCTAGCTTCTTGCTCTTTTTTATAATTATAATTATTTATGGTACCATCCTTTTTCCTAATAACAGATTTTATGAGGAAAGTGCAAGAGATAATAACAGATGTTCTTGAGGGATGTATTGAAAAAGATTTTCTTTTCTATACCTATTCCCTGAATCATGACATTTACCTTACTTAGCAGCTTTACTATTAAGTGAGGAATAGGATATTGACAAATACAATACTAATATTTTTTAGGCAGTGGTCAAAGGTGCTCTAGACATGAGGGAGATTTCAAGGGAAATTATACATAACAAAAATGCAATTTGTAATTCAAAATAAGTAGAGCAGGGTGATTTTTTTTTTCTTCTTTTAATCTGATTAATTAATAAAACTCCTTTTTGATGGTTTATACAGTTGAGTTGTACAGTTATTTTCCTCCATTTTGAATGTTTTAATAACTAATGGATTTGAGTAAATCTCAAATCTCAATATCAGACATTATCCAGATCCTTACATTATCGGGTTACATTTCAGCAAAGGTTAGTGAAGATGATGTCATGCAAAGTTCCCTCATTTGTTGGAGCAAATTTAGCCTTACGTGTACTTTTTCATCAATATGCATGCTATTACCTAGGACGAGCAAATCTTCTAGCTATGTACTCTGATATCGTTGTTCAGATATCGATACTGCTAATCTTCTAAGTCACTCTTCACACTTATAATATACAGTTATGTGATTTTAGCTCAAGTTGTTGCTAATAATACATAATTTATTAATGCATTAAATCTTATATCTCTCATTTACATTCAAGTTTTGTGGTATTTCAACTCATTTCTTTCTATTTTTCTTTTTAATATTTTTTATTGTTGATGGTCATGATCATTGTAAGTGTAATGAAACTATTGACACCCTTTATAGTTAAAACGAGTATGAATGTATGATTCATTATAAAATTTTAATGAACATCATTACATCGTATTTGACCATTATTTAAGTGCATTCTTCCCTGGAGGAGTAAATGATACTCCCTCCGGTCTTAATTATAGGACATATTTAATCAATTTTAGGGAGATTAAGGAGAGGAGTTAAATTAATTAATTTTACTTATTTTTCTAAAAGGTCCTTATATAAATTTAAAATGACATAAGTAGAAGTGAATTAACAACCCCACTACATATCTCTCTAAGTAATTTTCTTTTTCACACACTTTCTAATTAAAATAATGCTCTTGCTATACATACATACATGCATGCATACATGCGTACATATATGTACGTACGTACGTACATATATGTGTGTGTAGTCTACACACACATATATATCTTTGACACACACAAATATATATATATATATATATATATATATATATATATATATATATAGTGTGTAGACACACAATATATACATACATATATACACAAACACACATATATATAGACACACATACAAACATACATATGTTTATAGACATACACATGTGTGTGTGTGTGCGTATTGCAAATTAACGTTAATTGATCGATAAATAAATTAAAATCTAACAATTTAAAAGTTTCACTAACTATAAAATTTTACAATCCATATACATATACTCACCAAAAACCAAACACACTTGAGAGAATAAAAATAGAGGTATTTTAGGAAGAAATTGACAAAAACTAAAAAGTTGTCCTATAATTAAGACCAAAACCAAACCCCAAATATTGTCCTATAATTTGGACCGGAGGGAGTATTTATTAATAAAAAATTTACATGTTGCACAGAGAGCAAGGACTCAACTATGATTGTTGGGTACCATATCTGGGTTAGGTTTATCTCAATATCTTTTTCTCATTATCCCTCATTATCTCTAAATCACATTCATCCAATCAATTTAAAATATCATAATACTACTTTAATTTTTCTCTCATCTTCCCAATCAACGGTCCAGATCGGATGGGGAGGGATGAGGAGAAAATATGCTTATGAGAGGATCTTCTTCCTACCATGTCTTTATGTATTACTTTGTTGACTCGTATTGTTTTAGTCTCGGACAATATATCTATTACAAAGTATCTTGACTTTTATTTTCATTTGAAATATTACTTTGATCAGTTAGTTCTTGAGATTTTCACGTGAAGAAGGTGGTATTTATTTGGTATGCAAACCTTTGCCATGTACATAAGTATGAAAGGCTATTTTAATATGTCTATTCATTTGCTGATGATATCAGTGGGAAGGAAATTCAAACGTGTGGAAAATCTATTGGTTGTTTAGAGTTAGTAGATGAATGGCGGGCCAAAAGTTATAGACCAAAGCATACTTGGAGGGCTGAGATAGTGGAAGGTGTTATTGGAAATAGAAGATGAAGTTGTGATGGAATGAAAATGAGTCATAATTGAGGAGTACGAAGTGAGACTGCAAAATTTGAAGATATATTGCAGATGAGAGATTTACGATTATTTGATGGGGAAAGGTTGAAGCTGCGGAAGGGAAGTTAATGCTCGTTTTTTTAAAAGAAAAACTGGGGAACAAGTAGATCCCATGTGTTCTCTTTTATTCAGGAGTAGCTTTTCTGCTCTACTCTTCACTTTCTTTACCACTCCTTTGCCCTTTTATCACCGTATGAGATTCAATAGTTTAAATTTAGTATTTTATAAAAATATTATTATTATTTTATAAAAAATATATAAATATATTTAAACTGTTAAAATTTGATCTAAACAATTTATAGTTGTAAATTACTATTATAAATTAGATTTTTTTTAAAAAAAAACTATAGTTAGGGTTGAAATAGGAGTGGACCATGTGATTTACAAACAATTTATAGATAGGGTTAATATAAGGTTGAAATAGGCCATGTGACCTGTGATTAGCTTGCATTGGGCTTGGCCTAAACTATTTAAAAATAGGAGTGGATCTAAACTTTTTTGAAGACCTATTTGGCTCAAAAGGCTAGGCCTAACTTTACTATGAGTTTGTGAGACCAGAGCTTTTTATATTGGGGCAAAGGTGCAAAAATACAAATGTACTTTACTTTCAGTAGCGCCTAGCATCATATGCTTTTTTTGAAACAAAAATACACATGTAGTTACATTTTAATAACAACAATCACACATCATTAAATTAATCTATTTTCCATTTCACAGTGTTAACTTTATGTGTGGGTCCCATCATTAGGCCGTCCAATTTCTACTTTCTCTCTCTGCCCGTTCGTTCATTTCCTTCTCTTTTCCAATCCCAGCCCTTCGAGACAGTCTTGTTTCCACCATTACTCCCTCTCCCTCCCTCTCCCTGAACACCATGGATTCTCCTGTCTATGGTGTCTCCACAATACTGTTTAGTGAGGATCTTCATTTCAGTTTTAGATATGTAGTTTCGCTTCATATATCGTCGTTTTGGGTGTTTCTTTTGTGTGTGTATTTTTAAGGAAGGCTTGTCTTGTGAGTGAGAGAGAGAGAGATATACTAACAAAGCTTGGTTTCATTTCGTGGCTTCTTCGTCTCCGCCTTCCTCTTCTATGTGGCGCAACGTCAATGGAGAGGCTTGAGAAAGCAGCCGTGGGGTCCGTTGAGAATTACGTACGTTCGGAGGACGGCGCTGGCCTACCATATTGCTTCCCGTTCCTCCGCAGCCCAAAGGCCAAACCCAAGTTTCTTCCAGCTCCGGTGGCCGCAGCCTCTGATCATCGCGCCTGTGTTCTCAAAGATATGATGACCTTCGATCATCCTCCGCCTTGGCCTTCGGGTGCTATTTTGCTATTGATATGTAATTGAGTGGGGAGCTAGGGATAATCACTTTTGATAATTAAAAGACACTATTCTATTAGGCTCTGTTTTCCAACACAGAAAACAGAGCCACAGTCAATGGTGGCTCTACTCGGAACTTCAACGGCAACCCAACAGTTCTCACTTTAGAGTGATGAGTGCGTAACTAGCAAGCCGCTAAAAGGCTTTGGCAGTTTAGCACTTTGGGTGAACTAAATAAAGAATAATCAATCTCAACTAACAAACAACTTTACGTGTTACAAAAAACAACCACAATTAGAAACGATTATGTTTTTTTTTTTTTTTGAATAGTTGTTAATTTAAGTGTCTTCATAGATAATTAGGAAATCCTTCCATATATAGAGTGGTCTATAATTTTCTTTTCATATACCGAAGAAACCTATTGCTACATGAGGATCTAACAAACGCGGGCCACCATGCTGAACAAAAGTGATTCCTTTCTAGATTGTGGGCCACCATGCCCACAATCTCAATTCTTAAGCTTAATAATGTTTCTATTATTGAAAAAGAATTAACCCATGTTTCTTATCAAGTCTAGAATACATAGCACAAGTTCTAACTGATAAGATGAGAGGAATTCATGACAGAATATCAGAAGAAAAATGTCACAAATTAGAAATGGTTGACTTTACTTCATGAGAGAGAGACGACTCTTAATGAAGCATACTACGAACTTTGTTCTGTTATTTTAGCCAGCGAAATTCCCTTCAGAATTCGATCCTGAAAAAGCAAGAAAGAGAGAGAAAAAAATATATGCATATTGGATCTGGTTGCTTCGACTTCCATGCGTGCAAACACAACATTTTTTTTTTGGGTTGTTTTTTCCCCCTTTCTTTCTTTGCTTTGTTTCTCTCTCTAAATCCATCTTCGATTCTCGGCAAGCCCGAGAGGAAGAAGAAGGTGGAGACACCATAGACAGGAGAATCCATGGTGCTCAGGGAGAGGGAGTAATGGTGGAAACAAGACTGTCTCAGAGGGCTGAGACTGGAAAAGAGAAGGAAATGGACGAACGGGCAGAAAGAGAAAGTACAAATTGGACAGCCTAATGATGGGACCCACACGTAAAGTTAACACCATGAAATGGAAAATATATTAATTTAACGGTGTGTGACTTTTGCTCCTAAAATGTAACCTCATGTGTATTTTTGCTCAAAAAAAAAAACATATGGTGCTCATGCGTATTTTTGTACCTTTACCCTTTATATTGCTATAATATTATGCAAAATTGTATAGAAAGTAGGTGTGAAATGTAACATCATAATTTTTATTTTTATGATTTAAATATCATTAAGAAATAATTATTTTGTGATAAATAGATTTTATCATGTAGTTTTTTTTTTGGCCGAAGATTTTATCATGTAGTTTGACAACAAGAATTTACCCAAAATATGATTTATTACAATAAAATAAATTATTTAAAAATTAGAAGTAAAATAATATAAAATAAAATAATTATAATAAAAAAAAAGGAAAAGAAAGAGAGTTGAAAAATAAAAAGAAAAGGGATTGAAAAAACTGAAAATTCAAAAAATAATAAAAAATAATAAAAAAGAAAATACAGGTTTTTTTAATAGGTTTCAGGCTAGTTCATACTTTTGTAAAGGTAAGATTAGTCTTAAAAAAGCCCTATGATAGGCAACACAAAAAAGTCAGACCAACCTGTTAGAAGACATGTTTGACCTATTAATCTTAAGTCCTAATCTATCTTGACTTAGTTTCACCACTAACCACAGGTCGGAAATGTTCAAAATGAAATTGTAACAGTTCACACACACACACAAAATCTTAGTAATATTTTCACAAAATATTAAGGGCTTGTTTGATATGAGGGGAGGGAAGAGAAAGTGAGCAGAGGAAATTTTTTAATTTTACTTATTCTGTTATCTTACATTTTTTCTTTATTAAAATTTTGTAATCCCACCTTTAAATTTTTTCTTAAAGGGTTAAAGTGCAAAAATGCATATGTGCTTTACCTCGAAAAGCGTCTAATACCAAGTATTTTTTTAAGATGCAAAGGTGCACATGTCGTTATAAATTACGTGCAAAAAATACTGTTTGACTGTTAAGTTTGACTTTTTTGCTAACGAGATGATGATGTAGCTTTCAAAGGTGCAAAAATACACATGTGGTTTAGCCAAAAGAGCGCCTAACATCAACTGTTTTTTTAATTTAATACTTTTATTTCAATTAAAGAAAATTTATTATTTCTCTAGGTATAATTTCTGGGAGGCCGAATTTTTTCTTTTGATTTATCATTTTGGGAAGGAGAATTTATTCAATGGGTAAAAGCGGTAAAAAAATTATTTCAATAATTAATTTTTATTATTTTTCTAAAATTCTTATTAAATTTTCTAATTAATAATTAATAAATGAATATTCATGCATTTAAAACTTGATATTATAAATAATATATTTACTTAAAAATAAATTAAATTTTTTAAAAAATAAATAGTTAAAGAAATAATTCATTTATTCTGTCAAAATAATAATAATTCATTTACTTTGAAAAAATCAACTTCATAATTATAAATCTATAACATTCCTTAATTTACTTTCATTCATCATATAAATAAAAAAAACTTATTTAGAAGTACAAACGTTTATATTGCATATTTCTTAGTGCAATAAAAATTAAATATTATTGTTTGGTTTTGATTGAAAAATTATTTAAATAATTTTTGGTTCAATTTGTTAGATCAAAAAATTTAAATTATTTTTAATTAAGGGCTAAGTAGCAATTTTGCCCTGAAAGTTTTTTTAGGTTCAATTTTGGCCCGGAAATTTTTTTTTTGAGCAATTTTGCCCCTCCGTTAGAAACCCTAACGATCAACTAACAGTTGACCTTTAGGGTTGTTAACGGAGGGGCAAAAAGGTCAACGGTTAGTTGACCGTTAGGGTTTCTAATGGAGGGGCAAAATTGCTCCCAAAAAAACTTTCGGGACAAAATTGCTCTAAAAAAACTTTCAGGACAAAATTGCTCAAAAAAAAAAACTTCCAGGGCAAAATTGCTCCTGGCCGGATATTTTTTATATTTAACATTTAATTTTCCAATAATGACTCGTTAATGAAAATAATTGCTCCTGGCCGTATATTTTTTATATTTAATTTTCCAATAATGACTCGTTAATGAAAATAATTGCTCCTGGCAGTATATTTTTTATATTTAATTTTCCAATAATTACTCATTAATGAAAATGAAACCCTTTTTTATCTCTGCCTTCGTTGATTTATGTAATTTGACCTGTTTAAAGTAGGTCTATTTTTGACCTGTTTTGTAGTGAGGCCTGTGGCCTGTTAGCCTAATTATAAAATTTTAAAAAATATAAGCCTCCTTAACAGGGCACAAGCCAGGCTAGGCCTGTATACAGGCCAAGCTCAGGTTGAGAAAATGACCTATAACAGGCCACAGGCCAGGTTCAGACCACTTTGTTGCCGAACAGACTTGGCCTGTTATGGGTGAAGCCTGGGCTGGTCTGACCTGTTTCCACCCTTAGATATTATATAAATAAGAATTAGAAATACATGATATCATAAATAACAGTTTTAACATTTTTTTTTGGGTTAAGTAACAATTTTGCCCTAAAAGTTTTTTTAGAGCAATTTCGCCCCGGAAGTTTTTTTTGGAGCAATTTTGCCCCTCCGTTAGTTGACCGTTAGGGTTGTTAATGGAGGGGCAAAATTGCTCAAAAAAAAAATTCGGGTCAAAATTGAACCAAAAAAACTTCCAGGGCAAAATTGCTTTTAGAGGTGTATTTCCGGAGCAAAATTGCTACTTGACCTTTAATTAAATATAGTATTTATAATATCAAATTTCAAATGCATAAATACTCATTTATTAATTATTAATTAGAAAATTTAATAAGGATTTAAGAAAAAAATAAAATAAATTATGGAAATAAAAAATTTGGCCAACCAGGAATTATATCTAGAGAAATAATAATTTTTCTTTAATTGAAATGAAATTATTAAATTAAAAAAAAAAAGAACTTGGTGTTGGACGCTCTTTTTGCCAAACCAAATGTATATTTTTGCATATTTGAAAGCCACATCATCGTCTGGTCACCAAAAAAAGTCAAATTTAACAATCAAACGGTTTTTTTGTACCTAATTTGTAACCACGTGAATACTTTTCCACCTAAAAAAAATATTTGGTGTTGTACGCTTTTAAGCATGGTTTGTGAAACCGGACCGACGGAATGTTCACGGAACGGCCAGCCAGCCGTGAAACCGGTCCGGTTTGGTGCAAAGCCGTCTAACATCGACCGGTGACCTTGAAACCGGTAAACCGCCGTTCAGGTCAACTTGCCTTCAATTTTTTTTTTAATTTTTTATTTTTAAAGGCAATCTAATTTGAATATCTGAATATGTTACAAGTATTGAAGCATATGGTTATTTTACTACGATCTAAAGTATTAAAATGATATATAGCACTCCCTACTGGTCCTTATTATAAGACATCAACTAACAAATTTCACAAACCAATAAAAGTAAGTCAATAAAGTTGCCCTACACTTTAAGTAACTTCCAATTTTTTATACTCACGGCCTAAAGGCCGAGCTCTGCCCCACCCACTAACCCTAACTAAACTCGACCGATTTAGTCACCGGTCCGGGTTTCAGAACCTTGCTTTTAAGAGTAAAACCGAGAAGAGTACCAATTTTAATTTTGTCGCAACATCCAAGTAAAATAAAAACTGTTTTCATACGGCAATATAAATTTTTAACTGCACATGCTAAATAACAGTACTATCATGAAATTTAGGGTATAAAATATTTTATAAAAAATTGTTTTCTCTCTAATCTTTATTGTAAGATACCAATTAATAATTATCACAAAACTAATAAAAACCGTTAAAGTCAATAAGGTTGTCATAAAATTTAAGTAATTTATAATATTACCCCTACTAATTACACTAAATTCTATTATTATATTAATTATTACTCTCACCTACTACCCTTATTAATTATGTGTATAATGGAAAAAAATAATTAATATTATTTAAAAATAAAAAAGTGCCTTATAAAAAAATATTAATTTTTTTTATTAATTTGTGTCTATAGATTGAGAATGTAAATTTTTCAAATTTCGTCAAACCCAATATAATTAAATAAAGTGAACCGGGTGTACAGTTTTTCCCAATATATAATCGCGTACTAGGGTTTTCAGTGCAGCTCCTTAGCTCTGGTTCACCCCTCGCCGCAGAAGCAACCTCAGGTCCTTCTTCCTTTACTCAGCTCCCAATGCTTCTTTCCTTCCTACATTCATGTTTACGAGTGTTCCGTTATGCTTATAATTCACTTTTTTTTTATTTTTTTATTATTAGCTCCTGACCATGAGTTGAACCTGTGCACATTATCCATCTCAATGAGGATTTCGTTACATATCTTTCTTTAATGTCGTTCGTAAACATTCACATCATTCACATTTGCTGCTATTAATATGATTTTCATATTCCTTTGTTTTCGATTTACCATCAGTTTTTGCATTTTCCCGTTGTTAATGTGATTGCGAGACTCAGATTAGCGATACGCTACAGTCAGTATGGTCTGACTTTCATGATTTGATTTTCTCATCTGGATGAATGCTTATTCTTCAATATAGGAGGAGTAGGATGTCGCACAGGAAGTTCGAGCACCCCAGGCATGGTTCTCTGGGATTTCTTCCCAGGAAGCGTGCTGCCCGTCACAGGGGGAAAGGTATCATTTTATTGTATAAAAGTTGTTCTTTGCTGTTATAGCCTTATAATGTTGTTCTCCTTTAGTTTATCATTATTACGGCCATGCTAAATAACAGTACTATCATGGAATTGGGTTGACTGTTCTGAGCTTCTGCTCAGTCAAGTGGGTGTTTTCTATGTTGGCATTTTGATTTTGATTGGTTTATTGTACTGTTTCAGTGAAGGCGTTCCCCAAGGATGACCCAAGCAAGCCACCCAGGCTTACTGCCTTCTTGGGTTACAAGGCAGGCATGACTCACATTGTAAGAGAGGTCGAGAAACCAGGGTCAAGTGAGTCACTTTTTTGTGATTTTGTTTATATATTGAATTGATACACATCTTCATTGGTAGTTTTGGTTTGAGAGTTCTGTTGTCAGCAAATATCTGGCTGTTTTTTGGGTATTAAGTATCTGGCTATTTACTTAGATGTTTTCACGATGATCCGAATCAGGCTCATATATTTCCATTTGCTTTGTTCCAATACACTGAATTTTATAGCTATCAAGTAGTTTTAGGATTCATTATTGCTGTTGGCCCAGAAACGTTTATCCAATATGATTTTATTCATCTCTGTAATTTGTTGCTTGCTTATAGATTTAATTATGTTTTCAGTGTTCAGAAGGAACAAAAGTCCGTTCTTTATAGAGTGAAGTTTGATTTTTAAGGATGCTAGTGTTTGTAAATACACTTGTAGATGTTGCGCATGTTTTCTGTTTTGCGAGCTCCACTGAAACTGATGCCAAGAGTTTGTGTAGTGTTCGGATGGATTTGAAAGTGCATTGTTCTTTATCAACTTCAGCTTTGATTTACATGAGTTTCTGCATTTGATTACTTGCTGTAATTATCTTTGGTTTTTCATTTTTCTTTTTATTGTTTTAAAATAATTTTGTTCCCTTCTCTTAACCTCCAGAAGTAGTTATTATCATTTAGCAGCCTTGTTTTCTAATCTGATATTTTGTTGTTGTATCAGAACTTCACAAGAAGGAAACCTGTGAACCTGTTACAATTATTGAGACTCCTCCAATGGTTATTGTTGGAGTTGTGGGTTATGTGAAAACTCCCCGTGGCCTTCGCACATTGAGCACTGTATGGGCTCAGCATTTGAGTGAGGATGTGAAGCGGAGGTTCTATAAGAACTGGTGCAAGTCCAAGAAGAAGGCATTCGCAAAGTACTCCAAGCAGTATGAATCTGAAGAAGGGAAGAAAAGCATTCAGGCTCAGCTTGAGAAGATCAAGAAGTATGCATCAGTTGTTCGTGTTTTGGCTCACACCCAGGTATAGCTTGCTATCTTGGTACTCATTCTGTATATTATTTAGTTGCTGGTTCTCACTCCAACAATCAAACAGGTGCTAATCCTCTCATGCTGCAATTTAAAGGTTTGAATCTAATACATCACTCTGCTGGCTTGATTTCTCTCAGATTAGGAAAATGAAAGGTTTGAAGCAGAAGAAAGCACACCTCATGGAGATTCAGGTCAATGGTGGTACAATTGCACAGAAGGTGGACTATGCATACAATTTCTTTGAAAAGCAGGTTCCTGTTGATGCCATATTCCAGAAGGATGAGATGATCGATCTCATCGGTGTTACAAAGGGTAAAGGTTATGAAGGTGTTGTCACTCGTTGGGGTGTTACCCGCCTTCCCCGCAAGACTCACAGGGGTCTGAGGAAAGTTGCTTGTATTGGTGCCTGGCATCCTGCTAGAGTTTCTTTCACAGTTGCCAGAGCTGGTCAGAATGGATACCACCACCGCACAGAGTTGAACAAGAAGGTTTACAGGCTTGGCAAAGCTGGAGACGAGTCTCACACCGCTGTCACTGATTTTGACAGGTGAGTTGCTTGCTTTGTGAACATACTTGATATGAGAAGTAAATGTGAACATTAACTGGAATTTTATAGGTTTAATCACGAGAGGGTGTGAACTGATCTGACTTGATTTCTGACCTTTAGGACTGAGAAGGATGTTACTCCAATGGGTGGCTTCCCTCACTATGGTATTGTGAAGGATGACTATCTGATGATCAAGGGAGGCTGTGTTGGTCCCAAGAAAAGAGTTATCACATTGCGCCAATCCCTCCTTAAGCAGACTTCTCGTGTTGCTCTGGAGGAGATCAAGCTCAAGTTTATTGACACTTCTTCCAAGTTTGGCCATGGCCGCTTCCAGACAACACAGGAAAAGCAAAAGTTCTTTGGACGTCTCAAGGCTTAATTATGCAGAGTGCAATGAAATTTTGCCACAGCGTTATATTAAAATTACATGAAGTTGGAGTTTATTGTTCTGTTTAGTTGAGATTTTCTTCCATTTGGTTAAACTTTGTTTACACTGATTATTTATGAATGTTGCTCAGGAACTTCAAATTTTTCTTCAAAGGGCTGTTGATCAAATATTCCTTTTTCTGGGCTTAATTTTTACTCTATTGTCTCATTTTCTTCTTCACTTCATTTCAAAGGGTTGTTCTGTCTTTTATCTCCTGCTAGTTAGGTATATAAAGCTTTCTCTGGATAAGCCTCTCATTGGATGCTTAGAATTATCCACAATTTTTCTTATTCTTTTTGGTTGGTGGCTTCAGGACAAGCTTTTGATGGTGTTTTTTTTTCTTTAGCCAAACTAATGAACAAAAATGAGAATAATAAAGCAGTTTTGGTAAGTTGTGCTTCTGTCAGAGGTAGCATTGCCATTGGCCCACACTTGAATCTGAGGCTCTGAGGCGTTCATTGGCGTATGGGAATTGTCGGAAACTCCTTCGAAATGTAAGATCAAAATGCATTAAAAAAAGTACATAAAAAAGTACAAAATGAAAGAAGGAAATGAATTTCAAAGATGTAAAGACATTGGTAGGTGCTACTTGGATTTCAGTAGGGGATTCTCTCATTTTTTTTCTCTATATCATTCATCAACTTCATTTTGGTCATTACCATTGATTGGGAAGATGAGAGAAAAGTTAAAATAATAATGTGACTTTTTAGATTAATTAGACGGATATGATTTAGAGATTATGAGGGATGATAATAAAATGGGCTTTTTTACCAAAATATATATATTTTTTAAAAAATTACCAGATTAAATCACATTTAAAACTATTTACCAAAGTAAGGCAGTTGGTGACGTGGACTGACAGTACGCCACAAGTGGTGTAAGAAATGTCAACGGGACTAGGTATTTTTTTTATCAACGCCATTAATGGCGTGAGGATTTCCCACGCCGTTGGGTCAGAATCCTGACGCCTTAATGGCGTGAGAGACGCCATTAGAAATTCTCACGCCATTCATCAATGAATGGCGTATTGATGAATGGCGTGAAAATTTCTCACGCCATTCATCAATTAATGGCGTGAGATTCTCACGCCATTAAGATGTTCACGCCACCTTCACGTCACTGATGGCGCACCCTATCCCTACACCACAGCTACGTGGCGCCACAAATCCCAGCGCCTTTAATGGTGTAAGCCCTAGTTTGGGAAATAATTTCAAAGCAACTTCAATCTGGTAAATTTTTTCGTTAAAAAAAATTTATGGGAAAATCCATTTCAGAGCCCTTTTAGGACTGGCAATTCCAAAAAAGGTCCCAAAATTCTGACAATCCCAGAAAAGGCCCCAGGGCCTTTTCTGGGATTTTCAGAATTTTTGGTGAGTTGTCAACGGGGCTGATATAGTTGTTAACGGGTAGGTTTTAACAACTAAATTAGCCCCGTTGACAACTATATCAGTACCCCGTTAACAACTATATCAGCCCCGTTGACAACTCACCCAAGATTCTGAAAAATCCTAGAAAAGGCCCTGAGGCCTTTTTTGGGATTATCAAAATTTTGGGGCCTTTTTTGGGATTGTCAGCCTTAAAAGGGCCCTGAAAATGATTCTCCCAAAATTTATTTTGGTAAAAAAGCCTAATAAAATGATAATAAGAGAAACCCAACCCACATGCAAATCTTGCAAAAATAATTATATCAAGTGGAGATTGGAGAACATTTGCTTGATCTTTCTCTATCTCTAGTGGAGATTGGAGAACATTTGCTTAATCTTTCTCTGCCCCTTTTGTGGAATTGCCGGAAACCTTTGGTGGAATTACTGGAAACTCAGCTTTGAGGGAAGAACAAATATGAGAAACGAATAATAACTAGCCAAGTTGGTTAAAATGAGCATTTAACGGTCAACCAACTCTATACCCTTAAAAAGAGCTACTCCCTGTGGTTCTTAATATATGACGTAATTAGAGAATTGTTGATCCTAAGTGTACGACCTATTTCACATTTTTATCTATTTTCTCTCAAATTAATTTTATTAATATTTTCTCAACAATAATCAAATAAAAAATGGAGTGTACGACCTATTTCACATTTTTATCTATTTTCTCTCAAATTAATTTTATTAATATTTTCTCAACAATAATCAAATAAAAAAATGGAGGGAGAAAATTAAGGAAGATGTTTATGATGTTTAAAAAAAACAAATCATACTAACTAGCTTAACTAATATATTTAAATTAGTTAATTAAGTTTTACATTAAGGATTAGAGGAATATATTGTATAGGTTTTGACACTTCTACGGGTGACATTGAGCCATAAAAGAAACTTTTATATGGATAACTACAGTTCATCTGCGAATACTTTTGAACTAAAAATGACATCTAACCTTTTAGTTAATTGAATAGGGTATTCTGTATTTTTTGACCCAAAAAATATAAAAACTCTCGGCCTCTCCCCTTTTTCTTTCTTTTCCCCTCACCATCAATTTGCATGAGAGCTAAAGAGAGTTGATATAGATGGTAAGGGATTTGGTCAAGTCCCAAAGAGATGTGTGTTCGATCCCGTTGTCGTCGCTGAGACTTTTTTGGTAGGCGATCTCGTAAGTCCCCATTAAGTGCTCAAAGAGCCCCTTGGTGGGGATTGATGCCGAACCCCTCCAAAACCTTTTATTATAAAAAAAAAAAAAAAATTGCATTAGAGCTGGATTCTCACTTCATATCCACTTTCTTTCCCCTCTTGTTTGAAATTAAAAAACTCAAAAGGAACAGGAAGAGCATTTGCCCTCGACGTCACTGGGGCACATAGCATCGTGGAGGCAGGGGCGGAGCTTGAGATAAAAGTTTGGAGGGGCCAATAAATTTTTTTTTTTAAGGAAAAGTTTTATATGCATTAAAATATGAAAGAATATAAATAAGAAAAGAAAATAATATAAAAAATACACCACAAACATTAGAAGACAATAGGCTTTAATTTATATGATTGTGAATCTTTGGTTCAACCATAGACTTCATGTAATTGAACACCACAACATTGGAAGGCAAGAGGTTGAGGTTTAGAATGAAAAATCAATAAACTTCATCCACATTGTAGTGTAAAATGGGTAAAAGCATATTAAAGAATACACCACAAAAGTAAATTTCATTGATAAGTTAAAAATTTCAGGTAATTAAAATGAAATATAGAAAAAAAATGACAAGATTAACATAAATCACACAAGACCCCGCATGGAACAAAGATTGAATTATAAGCCCCAAAGATATAAAAGGTGACACGCAAATGAAAAAAAAACAAAAAGAGGTAAAAATGTTTTAGAAAAATGGGGGATTTAATTTTACATTATATAAAATTTTTCTAAAAAAAGTTTTAAACACATTTCTTTTTTTTTTTGGGGGGGCCATCCCTAGTAAGATCCGTCCCTTGTCCGAGGCACTCTCACGATAACCACCCAACCCCCCAAAAAAAAAGATATTCCAAAAAAATTACTTTAGGTTGAAGACTAACAATCCTTTTCAAAGCTTATGCCGCAAAAAGTTTTCATCTCTTTTAACAAGGTTGCTTCTCAAAACTCTAACTTGTATTATTCTCCTCATAAAGATGAGATGAGACTTCTTACCACTTTAATAAATTTTTTTTTTTTTTAATCATGCCATTATGATGAATTCACTCAAACTTCATTCACATCTATTAATTGCTGGTACGCCTTTAAAGCGGTTTACCCTATATTTGGATGGAAAAAACAAATTAAAGAGAAAAAAATATTAGGAGGGTAAACTTCAAAAAGTAATAATAAAATTATTATTCTAGGAGTTTTTCTTCTGAGTATTCACACTCCCAATTTTACTCCTATTTTTTTCTCTATCCAAAAATAACCTTAGTCATGGGCATGGTAGTGAAAACGTAGATTTTACCTGAAAACGGAAGGAGAATGAAAAATCGTAAAACGTAAAATCATAATACAAAACGTAGATTTTACCTGTATATATAAAAAAAAAATTATATAATTCCTCTCTGTTCACTTCTATTTCACGGTGCGTTTTTACGTGATGACTTCTTTTTTTTTAATAGATTTGAGATATATTTTGATATATTTGAGAAAATATTATTACTAATTTAAAGAGATTTTATTGAGATTTTAAGAGAAATCAATCTGGATGCAATTTGTTCTGGTGTAGAACACAGATGTCCAGCCGCGTGTATGGGCTGGTGATTTGATATAGGATCTAGGGTCTCGGTCTGGGTACCAATGTGATAGCACACGAGCCCAGAGAGAGGATCACTTGAACACTGACACAGCGCTTGGCCGATGGAGTGGGGTGTGTGCTCGGATGTGACAGTATGTAGATTAGTCTAGGTTTAGAGCGTGTGTACCTTAGGTACATTGCTTGGGTATTTATAGGACCTACATGGAACGGCTTTGGCGTGATTCAGGCCTATTATCATTGCCTATCCTTATGCGGATGTGTTCCTAGATACCCAGGGTAGTTGAGATATTCGGGGTTACGGATATGTGGATCTGATGTGCCTACCCTTGGTTGGGCCTTCGTGTGATTGGGCCTTATCTAGGTCCAAAGTAAGATTGCCCCCAGCCCGGTAGTTCAAGGTTTTGGACTAGCGGGTATATATCTGTTTTTATAAATGTCATCAGAGGTGTTACCCATTTCTGACGTCTGCGTCGGGCTAGGATTTGTTGAGTTCATTTCCCGGGTGCGTGGTAACGGTTCGAGGGTCGATGAGCGGGGTGTCCCTCAATCTCTCATGCGATGTCGTCTTTGGCGCCTTGTGGCTTGCGGGCGGTTGGCGTGGCCGACATCAGGAGAGTGCCGTGGTTTGGACCTAGAGCTACAAGCGTGAGATGGTGCGAATCAAACACGGCACTCAATCGGCCGAGGCAAGATCTGGCACCAAGGCTCGTCATTGAAGCTCAGGGCCGTTGTTATTTCCACGGTGTGACTCTTGGGAAACCTCTCTCGATCTTTGCCATGATTGCCTATGACTTGTCTTCCTGAGATTGGGGAGGTGCTTTGATCCTCGTGTCGCCACCCTCGAATTTCGTGCGCATTTAATGCTGCGGTGGTACGTTACCGTCTTCTCGGCCTTTTGGGGTGAAAAGTCGTGGTTACCCTCGTCGGTTGGGTTTCTTTTGTTTTGAATTTCCCTCCTTCTTTCCTCTCGATATAACTTGCTGGCATTTCTCTTTTTGCCAACTTTTCCAATTCGCTCACTCTCCCCCACACACGGAAATTCTTCTGCGCAAAGTCAGAATTCTGTTCTTTCCTTCCAGTGTCTCCGAATACTCTGAAGAATCAAAGCTTCTTTCTTGTTCGGATTTTCATCTACTTTATTTGTGTCGATTTTACGCAATCTTCGCGTATTCGGGTATTTTATCTTTTTATATTGTTCTAGCATTTTAGTTCTCCCTCTTCCCCTTTTCTTTCTTTGGTGTGCCCTGTATTGCGGGTTTTACGGGTGGAGTGTTTGTGAGTTGAGCTATCGAACCCATAGGTCTTGTCCTTTTGAGTGTCTACTGTTCTTAGTTGTTTCCCCCTCCTTCTTACCCTTATGTTGGTTGTATAGGTTTGAGCTCTTGATGGATAGGGAAAACATTCTTCGTCTTCACATCGACCTTTAGATCCTAATGGCGATGAGGTGCTTCGTGAGCGTTATCCCTTTTTAGTTATTGGCTGCTAGGGACCTCCTTAGCAGGAGAGAAACGGTCATTAGCCTCCGTGGTCAGTCGGGTGCGCGAAGCCGCTAGGAGGCCCGGCTTTGTGGTTCTGGACCCGGTCGGTCGAACTGGCCTTATTAGGCCGATTTTCATAGTTTATCCGTATCCCGAGCCTCTTTTAGCCGAGCGATAAGCGCTACCAAACGCATCTTCCGTCCAGTCGGGGTCATTGCAGTGGCTATCACGGTCCCTTGTTGGGATTGTGTTGCGAAGCTCTTCCCTTATTGCGAGTGGGCAAGGCCGTATGGCCGAAGTCATCCACAGGCTCATGTCGGCATAACTTCGTTAAGCTGAGCTGTGCCGGACTTCAAGGGTCTTCCTTTCTCGATTTGTCGTCGTCAGGTATTACTGCCTAGTTCGACTTTAGTTTTATTTCATTTTGTTGTAGGTAAATGGAGTCTCGTCTTCCCTCGTCTTTCGGCTTCCGAGCCAGGAGGCGGACTCCAATAGTCCTTCACCGGCCCTGCGTTCCAAGTATCCCTGGGTGACTAGCGAAATGCTAACCATACGTTCGACGATGGCCAGGCGGATATGGATAAAGTAGGGAGTCCAGGAGTCACGGGATGTCGTCTTTCCCCCCAGGAGGATGAGCCGATCTGCGCCGTTCGGAACCAGGCTCTCCTAATTTCTTTCTTTTCTATCGGGATTATATGACCGGCTCGGTATTCGCTTTCCGTTTAGGGTTCCAAATGTCAAATCTACACACTACCTTCATCGGCTCCTTCTCGACTTCACCCGAACGGGTGGCTTATCTGGCGCGTTCGCCTATCTATGCGGGACGATGAAACCCGGCTATTCCGTGTACCGCCGCCTTATTCCTTCATTTTCTCCCCTTTCACCCCTCGGTCGGGTAGGAACCGCCCTCTCGAAAGGGCTAACTTCTCTTCGTGCGAGGCGACTTGGTAAAGTAGTCCACCGCCACGATTAGCCATCGAAGTTGTCCGGGGGCCGGCTTAAACGGTCCGAGTAGATCCATTCCCCATTTAAAGAAGGGCCATGGGGCAGAGATATATTCCATGTCTGATGGAGGGGACCAAATGATTTTGGCGTGTTTCTGGCAACTATCACATGCCTTCACAAATTCGCTTGCGTCGCCTGCATGGTGGGCGAGTAGTACCCGCCCTAAGTGCCTTTCTTGCTAATGCTTTTGCACCCATGTGTTGCCGTTAATTCCTCCATGGGTCTCGGCGAGGACATATCTACTTTCGTGAGTGCCCGTGGCACCTTAACATCGGTGTATGCAAGCCTTTTCGGTAAAGGCGATCGTCTATCATTGTGTATACCGCGGCTTCCGTATCGGTTTTGAGCATTCGCCGTTCCAAGGGGAATAATTCCCCTCTCAATGTAGTCCTCGGCGGCTTCCTCCAATCGGTGGCATCGGATATGACCATTACGTAGGTCGGCTCTTCCACCTTTTGTTGTATGACGGTTCGTGGTTGGTCGTCCCTTTAGTGCTAGCAGTTTGGAGAGTATGCTGCTCGGACATTTTCCCCTCTTGGTATATGGGTAACCTTTACTTCTTCGAACTCAGCCTGGATATTCTTGACTTTGCTAAGATACTTAGCCATTAGAGGCCCTTTGCTTTGATATGTCCCATCTATCCGGGGGCGGCGAGTTGTGAGTCGGTGAAGACCAGAGACTCTTTGTGCGCCGAGCTCCTTGACTGTTGGAGTCCGGCCGGGAGCGCCTCATATTCGGCTGATTGTTTGACGTCGGAAATCTAGTTGTAGGGAGTGTTCGATCGTCACTCCTTCGGGGCTCTCTATGATTATTCGGCTCGCTTCCTTCGAGTGGGACGAACTGTCGACATATACTTTCCAGAGGTCGATGTTGCTTGGGGTCTTCATTAATTGGAGTTAGTTCTCGAGGAAATCCGAGAGCTTGTGACTTAATAGCATGTCGTGCTTCGTATGTGATGTCGAATTCGGATAACTCAATAGCCCAACTGATCATTCGGCTGCCAGTCCGCTTATGGAGTACCCTGTCGAATGGGTTGGCTGGTTCGAACAGATTATCTTGTGAGCTTGGAAGTACGGGCGCGATCTGCGTGCGTCATTATTATGGAGAAAGCCAATTTCTCCAACTTCGATATCTTAACTCCGAGCTTTGCTAAGCTTTGACGAAGTATATTGGTTCTTGGCCATTCTTTCCTTCTAGAACCGAGGCCGAGCTCACTTTGCTTCTTTCCCAACCGATAAGTAGAGGAAGAGGGTTTCGCCAGTGTGGTTTCGATAAGGCGGCGGAGTGGCCAAGCATTGCTTAATCTTTGAGAATGCGGCGTCACACTCCAGGGTCCAATTTCTGTCGTGTCCTTTTTAAGTAATTTGAAGAAGGGCAAGGCGCGCCGATTTGGGCGAAATCAGTTAACGAGGCCAAACGGCTGTCAACCTGCTTTGGACCTCCTTCTTGTTCTGAGGGGCTGCATGTCTAATACGGCCTTACACTTATCGGGGTTCGCCTCGATTCCTCGGTGGTAAGCAAGAAACCGAGAATTTTCCTGCCGGTACTCGAAAGCACATTTCTTAGGGTTGGTAGAATCTGATGCGCCCTTAACTTGCTAAATGTTTGCTCAAGATCTCGGATGTGATCATTGGGATCACATGATTTGACAATCATGTCGTCGATATAGACCTCGATGTTATGGCCTATCTGGTTCTCGAAAACCTTATTCATCATCCTCTGGTTGGTTGCCCTGGCATTTTTCAAGCCGAACGGCATGACGTTGTAGCAGTAATTTCCCTTCTCCGTTATGAAGGAAGTGGCTTCTTGGTCATCGGGGTGCATGGCGATCTGGTTGTAACCAGAATACGCAAACATGAACGACAGAAGTTGATAGCTAGGATGAGTTATCACGGTGATCAATGTTCGGCATTGGATAGGCGTCTTTAGGGCATGCTTTGTTCAGTCGGTATAGTCGGTGCATACTCTCCTTTTGCCATTTGGCTTTGAAACCATCACCACGTTGGAAAGCCACGTGGTATATTGTATCTCCACTGCGAAACCGGCCTCCAATAGTTCGCTACGTGTTGGTTCAGCGCTACACCGCCTATCTGGGGCCCTCGCTCTTTTCTTACAGGCTACGGGGTTGACCCGGCCGTATGGCCAATTTATGACAAAGAAATTGGGGTCTATGCCCGTACGTCGGCGCTCCATGCAAAAACGTCTCGATTGTTGGCCAAAACTCTTCTATCCTCAATCGCGGAGTCGGGGTCAAGGCCACGCCTACTTTCGTACTATGGTTTGGATTGTTTCCAAGTACGAAGTCTTCTACCTCTCCTTCAGTTACGGCCGAGGTGTCCCTTTTCTTCTCGTAGGTCCAATTCGATCATATTGATCGGTTCTTGGATCTTTTTGTGCTCTGGATCCGTTGTTCGGATCTTGCTTTTACGTTGATTGTCTCGTTGTAACACTTTGCTGGACTCTTTCGATCACCCTTGGCGGTAACGACTTGGTTGCTATTGCTATCATTTTTATCTTCGATGCTTAGTAGACACCGGCATGTCCCAATTGTGGATCGTTGGTCTTCCCAGGATGATGTTGTAAGGGGAGGGAAATCGACCACAATAAATCTTACTCGCTCGGATTTGAAACCTTCCTTCGTTCCCGGGGTGAGTCGGAGGTCTATATATCCCTTTGGAGGATAATTCGCCATTAAATCCTACGAGAGTGGTTTGGCATGGCTTAGTCCTCTGGTCGAGATTCATTCTCTTGAAGGCATCCCATATGATGATGTCTGCCGAGCTCCCCGAGTCTATAAATATCCTCTTGACTCGGCGGTTGACCGGGGTTCCAGTGATTACGAGGTGTCTTGATGGCGGGAAGTACGTCGGCCAAGTCCTCTTTGTGAACATGGTGAGGTCGTTCAATTTTGTCGGTCATGTGTGATTCTTCTTTAAACTTTGGTCGGTCCCTTATTGAAAGAACTTCCCTTAGATATTTTCTCCGTTGGCTCGGCGTATCTCCTCCTCCTCCGAAGGCTCAGCTAATAACGTTGCAATCGAACTCGTGTCGGGAAATCCGCTGTCTTCGGATGCCGGCTTCTTCCTCTTGCCCTCTCTTCTATTCTCAGGGTCCGGATTTGTTTGATCGGTCATTACGCTTTCGCTTTTCTTTTGTGCTTCCCTGCGTTTTATTACGTATTGACGCAATTTTCCTTCTCGAACGAATTTCTCGATGGCTTGAAGTTCATAGCATTGATCCGTGGTATGCCCTTTACAATCGTGAAAAGAACAATAACGGAACTGGTCCGTGTTGGACCGTTTCTGAGGGATGAGGTTTTCGACCTTCCGCATCTCGGTCGACGCTACTTCCCTCAATAGTGGGACCGGGGAACATTGAGGGGGGTATAATAGTCAAATCTATTCTTCAAGTCTGTCCTTGGTTTATATTGCTTATTATCAGTTCCTTTCATGGCGGTCTTGCTTGCGACCAGTGAATGGATTTTATCCCTTGGCGGGGTGTTCTTGTCCGAGTCCTTCGCGCATTCGCTTGGCGCATTTGTTCCACCTCAAGATATTTCTTCGACCGTGTCATGAAGTCCTTTAAGCTCTTAGCGGCTCTTTGAAAAATGATTCAGCGAGTCGGCTCGGGCTATCCGAGCCATCGGCCGGGAGGTGGGCGTGCACTTCCTCCTTTAATTTACGGACTTGTAGGGCCGCATGATTAAAGCGATCCAAATAGCTTTGGAGTAATTCGCGGCCATTGCTCGATTTTGGATAAGGTATATTGAGACTTGGTGTTTCTTACTAGTTGCGAATTGTAACTCGAAAACCTTTGCCAAGTCATCAAATTTAGTTATCGAACACGGAGGCGGGGTTAGTAACCACTTTAGAAATTTGGTCCCTTTAGGGTTGTGGCGAAAACCCTACTTATGATTGGTTCTCCAAGGCCTCTACACATCATGATCATCGAAAGTCGTCCACATGAGTTGTTGGATCCTGCGAACCGTCGTACTTACCGAACTCGGTGAGGTTCGGCTTTCACGGGAGCCGTGCTCGAGGATATTGGGTGAAAAGGGGCATGTCTGCTTTAGCCTCGGCATATCTTCCTTGGCGAGAATCGTGTGGGGGATGTCGGGTCGACCCTTCGCTCGGGAGGACTTCCCTTTGTGATTCTTTGGTTGAGGAGGCCGCCCTTTTAGTATTGTCTATTGTCTTACTGCTCGGACGGGAACTATGGCCTTCTGGTCGGGTTCCCGCGTTTTGTCATCCCGATCATAGTTGGTGCTTTTAGGTTCCCTTCTCCGGTTCCGCTCGTCGATGCGATGAAATTGAAGAGTATAACGTTTGTCCATATTCTCGATGCGTTTCATCATGGCGAGTGTCCGTTATGGAGTGTAAGGAAGTCGGATTACGGGACCGGGGTCTCCGACTTACAAGCTGGATTGGATCTCGTGGCTCACGGCGATGTCCCCTGCGCCGCCGATGAACCCGTCTCGGACTCGTTCCCATTTTCGAGTTGATCTTGATTCGGGCCACGAGGTTCCTCGGCGCTCTTAAGGTTTGTGATAACCGGTCTTCATTGTCTGCTCATTGCCACCGATAGGGTTGGTCGATTGCTCGGTGTCTTTGTGGTTGCCGGGGTGGTTGACGTTGCTCTCGGTTGTTCGAACCATCTCCTACCGCTTACGGCTTGTACTACGGTGTTAACCCTCATTGGTCAAGGGAATCGAAATTTATCGTTCCCCACGGACGGCGCCACCGTTCGGTGTAGAACACGAGATGTCAGCCGCGTGTATGGGCTGGTGATTTGATATAGGATCTAGGGTCTCGATGCAGGTACCAATGTGATAGCACACGAGACAGGAGAGGATCACTTGAACACAACACGGCGCTTGGCCGATGGAGTGGGGTGTGTGCTCGGTGTGACGGTATGTAGATTAGTCTAGGTTTAGAGCGTGTGTACCTTAGGGCGTTGCTTGGGTATTTATAGGACCTACACAGAACGGCTTTGGCGTGATTCCGGGCCTATTATCCGAACTGCCTATCCTTATGCGGATGTGTTCCTAGATACCCGGGGTAGTTGAGATATTCCAGGGTTACGAATATGACGGATCTGATGTGCCTACCCTTGGTTGGGCCTTCGTGTGATTGGGCCTTATCTAGGTCCGTAACACAATTTAAAATAAGAGTTTGAGTTTAGGAAATAAATATATTATTATTATTATTATTATTATTATTATTATTATTATTATTATTATTATTATTATTATTGATTCTTATTAGTGACAGCACAGCCACGCACTAAAAATCACGTTTAGAAGATTGTTTCAATTGAATGGAAGGGGGCCTACAAATTGAATTGGAAGAAGATCTAATATAAAGAAAAGAAGCAGCCACAAATTAGAGATGAGAATTGGGGAGGGGCTCCGGATCGTTCATATATATACTAATCAATGCAATATCAATCAAAATATCAAACATTGTCATCAAATACCATTAAAAAAAAATCCAATTTTATTAATCCTCAAGCTAACATTATTCTTCGTTCAAAATCTTCGTCTCTTGTTATTCAGGGAAAAAAATTAAAGAAATAAAAAAAGTCCCCGTCCTTTACATTTTTACGTTTTAACGTGCCGTTTTTTCGTTTTTACGTTGTAAATCCGTTTTTACCTAGTTTACGTTTTTTACTCAAACGAAACACGTTTTGTTCAAAATAAAGCGTAAAAACACTGTTTTTACGTTTTAAAACGCGTTTTTGACTACCATGATCATGGGGAAGACGTATACTATTGGACAAAAAAAAATTTACAATATTTATTCACTCCCTCCATTGTCTCATATAAGTAATAAATAAGTCTAAAAAAATTAATTGGATAAGACGAGTAATATTAGTTGGGGCGCAATAATTAATCCAAAGGATATACTCCTTCCATTCAACATACCTTGCCGTACTCTTTTTTTTTCTCCCGTCATCATCGTTTTGTTTTTAAGGTAGAGAGAAATTTTTATCCTATTTATAAGTTAAATTATTCAATTTTTAATATGAATGTATAATTTTACCTGATGTTTATTATTGTGTAGATTTTATTCTCAGGATGTATATTGAATATTAAATTGGGTATAGTTGGAAAATTGTTAAATTTTAAGGAAAAGTTAACGAGGTTTAATGTTTTTTTTTTTTTTTTTTTCAGTTCAGTGAAATATATTGGAAATGACTTATAAATAAAATAAGTTGTGAAACTCACAATTCTTATAACATATGGATCATATTCGTTTGGCACATATCCTTCCATTGAATTGGATTATGAGAGCCAACTAGACAGCAAGCAGAAAAGGATGTGTTGATATAATCTCCACTAAATATGTTCATGTAAATAGCGCAATATATAAAAAGTAAAAGTGAGAATTAATTTCATTTTGGGACCCAAGAGATTGGAAAACCTCAAATTAGGATTTGATGTTTTTTTTTTTTTAAATAATAAAAAAGGCATAATTCCTCTAGTCCTAAATGTATGAGATAATTGAAGAACTTGCTTTAATTTACTACTAAATATAAGACTTGAATCTATTTTTTTAAATTAAATTTACAATTTTCCCTTAAATTGTTCATATTGATTATATCGTACATGTCAAGAGACCAAATGACTGAATGAAGTATTTTAGGAAAATCAACTTAATTATATTTCTTGGAACCTCTTATTAATAAACTGGGTTCCATTATCCGTTACCACCTCAGTCAGGATTCCAAATCTAGAAATAATATTTCTTTCAAAAAACCTTTGCACCTGGGCTGAGGTAATTGTCGTTACGGGTTTTTGCCTCTATCAACTTAGTGAAATAATCAATAGCTACGATAAGCCATCGTAGTTGTCCTGCAACCGCTTTAAATGGTCCCAGCAAATCCATGTCTCATTTGAAAAATGACCATGGAGTCGAGATAGACTCTAGTTCAGCTGGGGGAGACCAAATTATTTTGGCGTGTTTCTGACAGCTACCACATTTTTGAACATGGTTCTTTGAATTTTCCTCCATCGTTGGCCAATAATAACTGGCTTGTAGAGCTTTCTTGGTCAAAGCCTTAGCACCCATGTGTTGGTTGTTGATTCCTTCATGAGTCTTGGTCAAAACATACTCGGCTTCTTCTGAGTTCAAACATTTCAACATTGGAAAGTGCAAGCCCTTACGGTACAACTAATCTTCCACAACCATGTGCTGAATCATAGTTCTATGATTACCCAGATTCTTTGTACCTGCCAATTTGCACAAACTATCAGCTTGGGTATTTTCCCCTCTGGGAATGTGGGTAACGACCACCTCTTCAAAGCCGGACATAGCTTCTTTCACTTTATTTAAATATTTCACCAGCAAAAGTCCTTTGACTTGGTATGTCCCTTCAATTTGCACTGCAACGAGTTGAGAATCAGTCGAGATTTTAACTTTTTTAGCTCCATGTTCCTTTGCTTATATTAACCTAGCTAGCAGCGCTTCATACTTTTCTTGGTTATTTGATGTCAAAGTTCGTCAAGAGAATGCTCAATTGACATTCCTTCTAGGCTTTCAACAATGATTCCCGCTCCACTTCTTTTAACATTTGACGAGCCATCAACATAAACGTTTCAGGTATCTGCATCTCTATTTCCCCTTTATTTGTCGAGGTTAACTCCATTACAAAATCAACCAAGTGCTTGCGACTTAATCGCATGCCAAGCTTCATATGTGATATTAAACTCGGACAACTCTATGGCCTAGCTAATCATCCTTCTACCCCAAATCCGACTTATGGAGCACTTTCCGGATTGGTTGACTAGTTCTAACAATAATTTGATGTCCTTGAAAATAAGGACATCAATTTGCCCCTGCATTTTTCAGCCCAAACGGCATTACTCAGTAATGAAGGTCGTCTTCTCTTGATCCTCTAGGTACATCGCTATTTGATTATATCCGGAATACGCATCCATGAAGGATAGCGATTGAAAACTGGACGGGTTGTCAATTAACTGAGTAATATTGGGCATTGGATATGAATCCTTAGGACACACTTTGTTCAAATGTAATCCGTACATACCCTCCACTTTCTATTGGGTTTCTTCACCATAACCACATTGGATAACCAAGTGGTATATTGTATCTTTTGTATGAAACCGACATCCAACAACTCTTTAACATGCTCTTGCAAAGCCTGTCTCATTTCTGGGCTGAGTTTCCTTTTTCTTTTGTGCCATCGGAACTGATCTCGGATGAATTGCCAATTTGTGGCAGCAAAATTTTGGGTTGATCTCAGGTTTCTCTGATGACTTCCAAGCAAAAACATCCTGGTTGTTTCTTAAGAAATCTTCCAACTCGGTTCTAACCTCCGGGTTCAATATTTTACCCACTCTCGTGACTTGCAAGGACTCATCACCCAACACAAGGTTCTCTAATTCACCCTCTGGATCTGGTCTCAGAATCTCGCCGGGGCGGACTCCTTCTCCTCTCTTTTCCCGCGTCATTAGCTATCTCCATTTGCTCGAGTTCTAGATATTTCTTTGACCGAGTTCTAAACTCCACCAGGGTTTTAACAAGATTATTATAAATTGACTTTGCTAGCCGAGATGAGCCATCCAAGCCGGCTACGATTAAGTGCACGTGCACATTTTCTTGCAATCCATGCACTTGTAAAGTGACATCTTTAAAACGACCCAAATACTTTTGGAGCTTTTCCCCCGGTTTTTGCTTAATCTTGCTGAGAGCAATCTCAGACTTTGGTTGTTTTTACTTGTTGCAAAATTCAACAAAATCTTGTCTCCCAAGTCCTCAAAGTTCCGGATTGACTTTATGACAGAGTGTGAAACCATGTTTGCGCGGATTTTGTCAATGTTGTAGCAAAAATCCGGGAAATGAGCTCATCAATTCCCCTCACATACATGTCCATATCGAAAGTATCAATATGGACTTGTGGATCCTGACTTCTGTTGTACTTTGGCAAAAAGGCCAAATCAAGATATTCCGGGTAAGGAGCATTCACAATCTTGTTAATGAAGGGACTATTGTTATATTTCCCCTTGTTGTACTTTCTTCGATATGTCCCAGGAGCATTTTGCGTTGGAGGTATGATATCCTTTTGTCTCTAGAGATTGTTGCGCTGCTCCATCTCCTCAATTCGCCTCAATATAGAGTTGAACACGGTTTGCATGAGGCGAGTGTCCTGATCTGCAACTGGAACTTGTTGAGGAGGGACTTGCTGGACTTGTTGAACAACCGCATTATGAGGAGTTTCCATGAGTGTTGGGGAAGAAGCTGTATCTGATACGTCTTCGACATGCACTGCATTATAATTTGGAACATCCTTAGGTTGCTGCCAACACTAAACCTGGTCCAATTGTTCTTGGATTTGCTACGGTTGATTCACCTCCACTCGAATTGGATTTTTGAGCAATTGCCCGTGCAAGGGCATTTGACTACTGTTTCTGGTATTGACAATCTTTGGTCGCGGGAATCAAAATTTATCGATTCCCGTAGACGGAGCCAATGTTCTATATAGATTGACAGAGATGTCTAGTCCATTGGACTAGTATTTTGATATTGGATCGTATAACTCTCTCCTAGGTATCTATGAATCAGATACCTATGAGAATAGCATATCACTGTGCACGAATAGGATGGCTTTCACCAAGAGGGGGTGGTGTGTGTGTACAGTGACGACAGAATAGTAATTGAGAGAGAACGTGCATACCTCTAGGGTTTACCTCTTATTTATAGAGTCTACCTGTAGGGTTAGGGTTTGGAGTTATGGGCCTTTGTGCCTTCAAGTCCAAGTGCTATGCTGTCATATCTATGTCACATAGACTGTCCCTTGTTGGGCCATACATTGAATGAGCCTCATATATGAGTCCATAACAGATCTATTAAGTAGTTTTGCTAAATTTATATATAAAAAAATTTAGGTAAGTTTTTATGTGAAAAATATTAATAACTTGATTGACAGTTTGAGTAATTTTTTAAAATACATACATTTAATGAAATATATTTACAAACTCTGAATTATAATATTATAATATAAGGATCACAAAATTATACCACCATTTTATAATTTTGTTATATATATGTGTGTGTAAACGTTTGTATTTTAAGAGTAAAATACTCTAACCAAATCTCCCTTCTATTTTGAAAACTCATATAGACCCCCCTTAAAATTAAAATGTAAGTTACATAAACCTCCCTTATATTTTGATATTTTATTTTTACTCACCTAAACCGTTAGTTGACCGTTAAATTTGACTTATAAATTTTGTTTTATCAAGATGCCTTTCTTTTAACATTAGAATTATTTAAACAAATATATATGAATGATGTGGGCAAAAAAAAATTTATACCACCAAATTTTTATCCTAATAGATTTTGTTTTTAACTTTGTTAAACATTTCTGAATTTTGAGATTATAAATTTATAATTTTAATTTTTTACCATATTTATTGAAATTTATTTATTTTTAGTTTCTTAAATGACTATAAATATATATCTAACATATTTTTTTCTATCAAATATAAGAAACTATATATGTTTGAGAGATTGTATTAAGTCATTTAAATTTAAATTTTGATATTTTTTCTACAAACATTTAAAAACTTACTCAAAATTTTAAAAGTTTGTAATATTTACAAGTTTTTAATTAAAATTTAGGATTTATAATTAAGAGTAAATTAGTAAATAAATTTTATTTTGATAAAAAATTCAATTAAAAATATATTTTTAGAATATTCTTAACGGAGTTAACAGTTTGAGCTTAAGTGTATATTTTTAAAATAGAAGGGAGATATGTGTAATTGAGGCAAGGAAAAAAGGTGGTTGGAGTATTTTACTCGTATTTAAAAGATTACTCTACAAATAATTTTTAATTAATAAATGAGATCAAATATTTAAATTAATTGAGAAATAAAATTTATAATTATAAAATTAATCAACTTTGTAATATGGTAATCAATTTAATAGTATGAAAAATATATAATAAAAATTATTTTTATTAATCTTGGATAAAAATATGTGATTAAATAATTATTAAGTAATATTTATATCAAGGAAGGACATTTTGGTAAAAATGATGGGTAAATGATATGATTTAACGATCAACTAGTAGCTGGACGGATAGAAACTGAATCTCAAAACTAGAAGGAAAGCAAGCTAATAAAACACATATTTGAATTTTAAAGGAAGTTCATATGGATTTGAAAATAGAAGAGAGGTTTATATAATTTAGAGTAAATAAATAAGAATGAACGATCATATCCTCGCGTATTCAACATGCACAAATTATGATATAGTAAGATCAAAGACATCATAAAATAATACCACTACTCGTACTCACAAGGCCATTTGCTTGGACGAGCGTATCTCTTCCGGCTTCATAAACACTCCACTCCACTCGCCTCGGAAAGTACACTACTGACTAGGGTGAGTTTTACCCAAACTGGCTTTGGCGAGCAAATAATTCGCCGAAGTGAGTGTCACAGTTGCACCATTTTCAAAATATGGGGATCAAAACTTAGGGTCTTCTCTACATTCGTAGTAAACAATTCTATCTAGTCTAAGGGGTTAAAGCAGTATGTCCCACAAGGCAAATTTTGGTTTGAAAATAGAAAGGGGTATAACAAATCTATTTTTTCTAATTTTAAGGAGTTTTCTGAAAACTCCCACAAGCAATACTGATAAGTAAAATGAATGAGACCACATTATCTGGAGTTCTCAAAGCTGCAACTGAGAAAAGTCCTTCTCTCAAAAGTGTGAACTCAACTACAGAGAAATGAGAATAAGCCTTAAGTAATCTTATTTATTAAATTACTCAGAACTTATATTCTCTGTTGCTCATAATTTCCTACAGGTAGGAAACAATAATAAAGAACTAAGCTGAATTTGAGGTTTTAATTCAATGGAGCATTAGACTAAGCTAGTCTAACTTCTCGGTATCATTAATTTGGGGTTCGAATGCATAGAACCCAATATTATAGAAAATTTCCTAATTTGAGGCCCTCAAACCCAAGCTTAGATTCTCTAAAATATTAATCAAAGAAGAAGAAGGAGCAAGGAGAGTTAAAGAGGCTTACCCAATGAATCAAAATCTGTAGGAGTCTTTACCACGAAACCCTAGTAGAGCTCCTCTTTCCTCTCTCAAATTTTTGCAACTAATGGTGTAGAATATGTTTTGCCTAGACCATGGTAGTTAAAACGTAGATTTTACCTAAAAACGGAAAGAGAATGAAAAATCGTAATACAAAACGTAGATTTTACCTATATATATATATATATATAAGAAAAGTAAGGCACCTGCCATCATCCATACATATACTGATCAATGCAATATCAATCAAAATATCCAACATTGTCATCAAATACCATTCATAGCCCCTTTTTTTTTCGTACATTTGCACTTGAAGTTATTCCTATTGCATAAGTAAGTAATAAAGGGTATGTAAATTAGCCAGATGTGTACCTGATCAGCAAAGAAATAATATTTGCTTATTTAACCTAGATAGAAGTATATAATAAAAAAAATGGAAAGTGGGAGGCAAGCTACCGTTCTTCATTGTGGACCTCTTTTTTTTTTAATTATTATTAAATTTAATCTCCATCACCTTTCTTTTCTTCCTCGTGAGTTGTGAGACATCTGTCTCGCGTGCGCCACTACAAGTCTACATTGAGTAATTATCATTCATTCACCTTTTTTTATTATTATAAAGAATAAGAACATGACTAATTAACCACCGTTCTCATTATATTCGTCTCACACTCTCACTTCCTTCTCTTCTTTTTCTTCTTCTTCTTCAAAGTGCCGCAGATCCGGATCCTTCTTCTCTTCTTCTTCTTCTTCTTCTTCTTCACAGCGCCGCAGATCCAGATCCTTCTTCTCTTCTTCTTCACAACGTCGCAGCTGAGAACGGACCGGATCCTTCTTCTTCTTCACCGGAAACACCTTCTCTTTTGTCCGTCTCCTTCAATCTGCAACAACAGAGGAGCTCTTTTGTCCGTCTCCTTCAGCGCTGAAACTCGATCTGCTCCAATGAAGGCTGGTTCTGCTCCAATTTTTTTTTTCGCTTTATTAAAAAACGAGGCATTTTTACGTTTTTGCGTTTAAAGTCAGCGTTTTTTGCGATTTCACTCTGTTTCCGTTTTTGACTGCAACGTAACACGTTTTGTTGGAAAAAAAACATAGAATCGGCGTTTTTACGATTTAAAATGCGTTTTTAACTACCATGGCCTAGACCCTCTTCTAAAATAATGCAGCCCCTTTATTAGGACTCTAGAGAACTAACGTCTAATGGGTTTAAATGAGTGGAAATTATGCCAAATCGACCCAAAAACGTGGGTCCCCACTTAGGCCCAAAACTAAGGTCTAATATCCTTTGTTTGGTCCTTCAGCAATCAAAACCTATTGTCAAAAAAAAAAAAGAAAAGAAAGAAAAGCAATCAAAACCTAAGCTTCATGTAGATCACGTCTTTCTAAAGGACTATTTTACCCTTATCTAATGCTTCTAGGGTTTAGTGATTAAGTGTAAGGTCTCTAAAATCTAGGATGTAATTACCCATAGTAGTTTAAGAGCTCCACCAGTATTCAGCATATTGCAAAGTAGGACTTTCTCAAAGTAATGATCAAGGAGGCTTGAGGAAGATGAATGGAATGAGAAGATTATGCCTTGTATTTTTATTCATGGTAAGTAGTGAATGGTGCATATGGACTCTAAGGTGTATCTCAGATAATGAAGGAGATATCGAAAAATACATCTATGTACTATAAGAATCAAATCACAAGAATAAAGGCTAATTTCTATCTCAATTAATCCCATAATCATGGGATTTCTACAATACCTTTTATTATCTTCAAGAGTTCTTATTCATGATTCCGTTCCCATATTTTTCTCTTAGACGCTGAGAAAATAATCTGAAAAGAAAGAAATAGAAAAAAGATCAATAGTCAACTATGACTTTCGAACTCCTATATGAAAAACATAAAAAGCTCCTTACCATTTCCCAACAAATAATAACCCGAGCATTTCACGTAAGACAACTTATATAACTCAAATCAGATATTGTAGATTACTTACATAACTTACCATTACACTACCCAAGTAATTGAAACTTTGGTTGGGTATCAAGCCGGTCTGGTCTAGTCTAGTCTAGTCTATACACTACCCTACCATTAACCACTGGGTAATTGTTTAATCCCTTTAACATAGATAAGAAAAGAGGAAGTGAAGGAGGTTGAGGTCTATGTGGATGCGGATTTTTTTCCCCCTATCTTAGCTTCCATTTCAACTTTTTTAGTTAAAAGTTCTCTCTCAAAAGGTCAGAGTAACCAAAATTAATAGTTTGTTATTTTCTCTTCACTTTGTAGCACTTATTAATATTTTTGCATCTCCAAAAAGCATATAGTTTTGATATTTTTGCATCTCCAGAAAGCATATAGTTTTAAGTGCACTTCGGATAAAACATCATGAGTATTTTTACACATTTACCATTAAAAAAATTACTCAAATTTTTTTTTATCAAGTTGTTTATATTTTTCATAGAAAAAATTACTTAATTTTCTTAAATTTAGTAAAAATATCAAACAAAGTATTAATAAATATTAATATTAAAATATATATTAGGGGTTTGGAGTAAATTAGTAATAAAAATTAGTTTAATATATTTTTTAATTAAAGAATATACTTTAAGAATATTTTTCAAATATTCTTTAATAGTATTAATTAATGGTTTAGACTAAAATATAAATTTTCAATATTGAGGGGAGGTATGTATAATAAATGCAAAACAAAATGGTGATTATAGTATTTTACTCTACACAATTTAATTTCTTGGGAGGTTCATATATATTTTTAAAATAGAAGATTGAAGTAAAAAACAGTGTAGTTAGTTTCTTTTACTCCACTTTTTAAGTTTTTATACAATCTCTGTAGCAACCAGTGACAAGTTTTGATTTATTTTTGCGCATTAGTGACTAGTGAGTCTCAAGTGCATACTCAAAGAATTTCCTTTTTTTATTATTAATATTGTTGCTTCTATTTTTTCTTAGCTAAACTTAATTTATTGCGTTTAGTTCATTTTTTGTATTTTTTAGAAAAAAAAGTTTTTGAGTCATTTGTGCGACTTATTGTTTAGAATTTTTTTTTTTTTTTTTGGACTGGCATACCCCCTCTGGTTGTTGTTGGTTATTGAACTAACTTGAAGGCCGACCATTATTGTCCTTATTTACTGTTCTGCCTTTAATTTCCTCATTTTGGGCTTCCGCCAATATGATTCGGATACAGTCAAAATCTTTAGTAAAAAATGTACATCTTTTATAATAAAAAAAAAAAATCGGGGATTTTTTTAAATTATAAACTCTGCTCGTGGGATTTTTTTTTTTTTATTGTATCTAAACATAATTTTTATAGGGAAAAATTGAACATAATCTCTTAAACTTCATTGGAATGTGTACATGAATACTTTTCATAATCTTTGAAACTTTACAATGAACCTCAAAAATCTTACATTTATGCATATATCTCATACAATTAATTTTGTATATTATTTAGAGTAAATACCCTTTATGGTCCCTGACAAAAAACACGGACCCTATTTTAGTCATTGACAAAAAAATGACTCTTATTCGTCCTTTTTATGGGACTAAAAAAGACATTTTGGAAATTTGTGAGGGATCAAAATGTCCACCAATAAACCCTTATTCGTTCTTTTTATGGGCTAAAAATGACATTTTTTTTGTCAGGGACCAAAATGGGGTTCATGTTTTTTGTCAAGGACCAGAAATGATATTTACTCTATTATTTATCCATACACAACTTAAAAGTTGGGTTAAGGAGTAATTTGGCCAACGAATTTTTACCTCAGGAGTGCCCAACACAAATAACTTTTAAGTGGATCAAAAATACCAAATGTTTTTTTAAAATGTGCACAAAAAACTTTTAATCCAGAAGTGCCCAACACAAAAACGTTTTACTCTATTTTTGTGCTGACTGCACATTTTAATGGTGTACTCGACTAAACTAGCTACAGAAGACCCTCACTTGCCGATTTCGAATGGCTATTTGGACTAAACCATTTCCAACTGAATTTTACATAAATATGTGACTTGGGAAGGTATTTTTAGCATCAATTAATGGTGTTGCATAGGTTTAGTCCGTTAATGTCTGAAATTAGTCAATGGTTCGTTATAACATAACAATTAATCAATGGTTAGTTGCATCACGTCATTACCAAAACAAGTCATCATAAACTCAATCAAAACACATCACATAGCATTCAAGTTTGTCTAATCCTCATTGGACATGTACGTATATATATTATGACCAACTTGCTTGCAATTCCTACATCTAGGCTGACTGCTTGAGGGTTGAGACTCCACCCAATCCATCTCATTCTGTATCCTTGTAGACTTTGGTCTTCCCTGTGTGCGTGACAAACTTGCATTCAGGATAGCAGTTGGGCCACCTCCTTGTTGATTCAACAATTCATTGCCTATCAGATACTAGTGTGCAACATATACTTGACTAATGTGTGGGATAGTGAATCTTGGGCCAACAAAATCGTAATGGTTCAATTGTTCGATTTTGCATACCGCTAATACGTGGTTGCGGGGATACCTTCTTCTGTAAACCTCCCACATTGACATTTGCGATTGATCAAGTCAACCCTCATTATGTCACCGGCATTATGTGTAGATTGATCAAGTCAAACCTCCGTCCGTCTTCATCATAGGACCTGCACCATTTCTCCTTTGGAGGCTAATCAAACCAGGAGGCAACTTGTGGGTTTGTATCAATAAACTCTTGAAATCTCATGTCAAAATGAATCTTTGAACTCGTGTACCCTGCATAACAACAAATGTAAACTCATAACAATGGAAACATATCAATGATTACAAATACGTGCAAGAAGTAAATAAAATGTGAAATTTCATACCTAGTTTCATAACTGTTTTCTTCAATTCCATATCCTAAACTTAATATTAAAGTTGCTCCCGACATGACGTAAGCAATACACATGATAGGCATATGGAGGTTGCCAAGTACGGTGATCTTTAACCGCCTTTATGATATTGGTGTGATGATCAGATATCAAACAAATACCTAGCCTCTGCCCCGTTTGATTTTCATCATTTTCGTTTTTCCTTCAAATTGAACACCATCGGGACCTTCAAAATGCCTGCCACTATGGTAGATTACAGAATGTGCGTGTTTGAACTTGAACTCATCCTTCACACCAGAAATTAGGAGTTGCAAAAGGGTTGGTTTCAGATTTTAAAAAAAAAAAAAAGCTTAATAAAGTGAAACTACAATGATTACACAACAATAATACTTTCAACAAGGTGGGAAGGTATTAAACTTTGATGGGTCGCACTAAAAATGAGAAAAGAGATAACATTGGAGGGGGAGGGGGAGGGGGAGGGGGGAGGGGTACATTCGTGATAAGGGTTATGATTTGCCCCAAATGGGGTTTTAAAAAAACATATCTGTTGCGATGTAATCAACTCGATTACATCACAGGAAAACATTAAAAAAAAAAAATCGTCACTGTTTAGTCGACTACATATCGTATGTAATCGATTAAATAGGGGTAGAAGGGTGATATAGTTTCATACATAGGCATTTTGGTTATTAATTAATTAATTAAAGGCAAAAGTGTCAAATGGCCAAGTCTAGGGTTAGGCATCTCATTGAAAAAAAAGGTCTAGGGTTATATAATTGATAATATTGTTTATTTTTTTTGCCAAAATATATAATTGATATATCTGGTGTTATAATCTGCTTAAACTTGAAAGCTAATGGGGTTTATTTATACACAATTCAAAGTTCAGAATTTTTTATAATTTAGCGTTCTTCTTTTTTCAATTTTAAAAGTACATTTTGCGTTATCAACGGTAACAAATAAAATCAAATTGAAAATAAAAATAGATTACATAAACAAATAAAATTATTTTATTAAGAAGTCAGTAACATTATTATCCATGAAGAAAATAACATAACTTCTATAAAAAAAGAAAAAGAAATAAAAGAAAAGAACATAGCTAATTAAATCAAAACAATACAAAAGATAAACAAAATGATCTTCAATTTTAAAAAACAGGCTTTTTGATCTAATTAATTTTTTTTAAAAAAAATTTACCAAATTAAAGCGTTTCAGAAACTAATTCCTGAAATGAGTCTCACGCCACTGATGGAATGACAGTCTCACGCCACCTTGGTGGCGTGTTAAAAAAAAAATAATAATAATAATAACAAAAGTGGGATCTGTTGGGATATATTTAATTATTATTTATATGGAAACAGAACCACTAAATTAGTGGATCTGCTAAATTAGCAGATCCTTGAAAAAAAAAAAATTTTGGTCAAAAAGCCGGTGAGATTTTCTCACACATTATATAGTTGTCATTATAATAAATGATAAAAAAGTGAAATAATTTAAAACTCTACCTCATTTAATTTGAAGTCAAAAGAAAGAAATCATTGAGCTGAAATAACTTATTAAGAAAGTCTTTTAAAAGATTACGCAATACAATTTGGTTATAACAACAGGTGCTAATATCAGGGGATCTATATATTTATTATACCCCAAATATTTGTATAACAACCGTATTGATTGATTTTGAGATCTGTATAAATATTTATAAAAAATACAGATCCCAAAATCAATACTGTTGTTATACAAATTGTACCGCGTAATCTTTTGAAATACGTTTTTAATGAGTTATTTCAGCTCCTTGCTTTTTTTCTTTAAATTATTCTACTTTTTTATCATTAAATATTATTATAATGATTATATTTAATTATTATTTATATGGAAACAGAACCACTAAATTAGTGGATCTGCTTCCTTGGAAAAAACTATTTTGGTCAAATAGTTTAAAGAAATAATAATAATAATAAATGATAAAAAAGTGGAATAATTTAAAGAAAGAAGGTAGGGAGCTGAAATAACTCATTAAAAACGCCTTTTAAAAGATTATGCGATACAATTTCGTTATAACAATAGATCCCAACAGATCCCACTTTTTATTATTATTATTATTATTATTATTTTTTGATTATTATTATTTTTTTATTTTTTTTAACACGCCACCTTGGTGGCGTGAAGCACGCCTTCACGCCACCAACACGCCATCAGTGGCGTGAGACTCATTTCAGGAATTAGTTTCCAAAACGCTTTAATTTGGTAAATTTTTTTTTTAAAAAAAATTAATTAGATCAAAAAGCCTTAAAAAACATGTAGTTGGGTTTTGGTGGGCCACGGCCTAATTCGAAAGATGCCAAGATTTTCCACACTCATACAAAATCGACCGTTGTAACCACACTTTCTCAAACGGTCATCTCCTTCTCCATCATTTTGATCCACGCTTCAGTGCTTCTGAGCTCCCACCACCATTCTTCGCTTTCGCTACAACCCAAATCAAATCAAATCAAATCCCTCAGATTTCGCTTATCTTCTTTACTTTTGATACAATACACCATAATGGAGAACATCATCCCTCAAACGCCTCCAAAAGCTCCGATTCAATCCAAAACCATAGAGCCAGAGTCCAAACCGCAGCGTTCAATTCAAAAACAGATTATGGATGATGAGAAGAATCAAACCCAGAAGAACCCCAGTAATAATGAAGTGCTTAAACCTGTTACACCAGATCGCCTTAGAGTCCCGAAGGCATTCAAATACCCAGAAAGGTAGGTACTTGTTTCTTTCGAGTCTCAGATTAAATATTTGAGGCTTTGAGCATGTTTGAATCAGCGTCCTGATGAGTTAAGCGTGCATTAAAGAAGAAACAAGCCTTTATGCTCTTGCTCCTGTTTGGATTGGCTTTTATAGTTAATGCTTCTGGCCTAAAAGTCAGGTGGAAGCTGAAGTGACTTCTTTTAGCTTTTGATTTTCGGCTTTTCTTCAGAAGTATTGCTCAAACAAGTTTCTGCAAAACAGACTTTTTTCTATTAATGAAAGGAATACATATTAACAAAATATTGACATGAATACAAGACACTACCAACTAAGTTTCAGAGTCAATGATTCTAAGCAGATTGTTCTACTTAGTGGGGCGATTAACCAGAGTACAAACTGAAATAATAATGCTTTAAGGCATCATGAAGATGGTTTTTTTTCTTTGTCCCATAGCCAGAAGGGTGCCACACTTTTTATAAAAGCTTATTTAAATATAACTTCAGTTTGCAACAATCAGTTTTGACAAAGTTAGTCCAAGCATACCCAA